>CM040422.1:55082833-55158728 GCA_022702705.1 Papilionanthe hookeriana x Papilionanthe teres
AAGTTTGGGTGGCTATCTTTACAATATTTACCTTTCATGAAGATGGCCCACAGTGAGTTTTGATGTCTGAAGTGAATCCATAACTTGCGAAAATCGACTTTTTGAAGGTGTTGTAAACCTTTGAAACCCAACCCACCAGCCCATTTAGGTTTTGCTAACTTCGCCAACTTGCCCGATGCATCTGTTTTCTTTGACCTGACCATAAAAATCTGTTGAAAATTCTTTCAATTTGGATTCTAGAGCTTTTCTTCATCCAGGTCATTTGGAGAAAATAATTTGGGAAGGTAGTGAGGATACTATGGAGGAGGGTGATTCTGCCTCTTGTGGATAAGAAAGAATTTGTCCAGTTGGATAACTGGGCATTAAGTTTTCCAATAACTTCGTCAAAGTGGAGCTGTTTTGATTTTCCCTTGATGAGAAGCACTCCTAAATATTTCAATGAAAGATTGGCCAGAGAGAAACCAGTGTAGTTAGTTATCCAATGAGACAACTCAGTAGTAATGGTTTTGGGAAGAATTAGCTCACACTTAGATATATAAATTGGAGACCTGAAACCCTTTGGAATTGTAGAAGACAATTTGTAACTCTTTTCACAGCCATCTTGGAAGCTCTGGAAAAAAGCATTAATTCATCAGCATATAACAAGTGGGAAATGAACACTTTAGATATATGATGATATTTGGCATAATGACAAGGAGAGATTTGAGCTTCAATTAGCCTGGATAGGTAGTCCATAACAATTATGAAAATAGAAGGGGATAAAGGATCTCCTTGCTTAAGCCCTATAGTAGCTTGGAAATTTCCCCCGCACTGGCCATTGATAAGAATAGAGTGTTGGTTGAACTTCGACCATCTCTTAATCACATGCGTGAACTCAAGAGAAAAACCCCAAGCATGTAGCACTTGAAGGATGAAGTTCCAATCCAGAGTATCATATGCTTTCTTAATATCAAGCTTATATATGAGATTTCCTCCCCTGCAGGTTTTATCAAGATCAAGTAATAACTCTTGAGCAACAAGTACATTATCTGATATAGATCTCCCTTTAACAAATGCTCGATCGTTGGGGGCTGATAATTCTATCTAGATGAGGCTGCAATCTCCCTACAAAGACCTTGCTGATAATTTTGCTAATGACAGTGGTAAGACTTATAGGTCTATAAAGGTTCCAATTCTTTGGTGCAGTGGTTTTAGGGATAAGCATAGTAGTGGAGGAATAGAAGTACTGGGTGGGATCAATACCGTAAAAGAATCCTTGCACAATAGCTAAAACCTCATTCTGACAGAAATTCCAGGCTTTCTTGTAAAAATCTGCATTAAAACCATCAGGGCCGGCAGCTTTAGAGCCATCAACGGATTGTAAAGCCACCCAAATTTCATCCAGAGAGGGAATATCAGTGAGGTTGAGAGAGTTAGTGTAGTGATGTACATAATTAAACAAGCTGCTTTCAATAGGGATGTTGGGGCATTGTTTGAAGGTCAAAAGCTTTTGAAAGAATGAGACAGTATTGTTTGCAATATCAGCCCCATCCTTAAGAATTGTCCCTTGATCAGTCATAATGGACAGAATAACATTGCACTTCCTTTTATACTTGATACAGGCATGATAATATTTAGTGTTCCTGTCCCCTTCCTTAAACTTATTGATGGAAGCATTCTATCTGAGAATTTGATCCCGCCAATCAAGATAAGTCAGCAGCTTCTCCTGTGCAGTCACAAATTCTTTAAACTTATTCTCATCTGATTGAGCAGCAGCTTCAGCCTTGGTGACTTCCCCTTCAGCCTTGATGGCCCCCTGGAAAACATCTCCAATAGACTCCCAGCTCCAATTTCTCAAAGCTCTAGCAATTTTAAGTTGGAGGTTGTGAAGATTGTTAAACATATTAGAAGAGGAGAACCCATTCCAGTGTTCCTGAATAATAGTTTTAAACTCTGGGTGACTAGACCAAAAACTTAAATATCTAAAAGGATGGGTAGACAAATGGGTCTGGGGTTTAGAGATGGTGAGAAGGAGAGGTTTATGATCCGAACCAGCAAAGTTGAGGTGATTAATGGTAGTATGCAAATAGTTTTGGTACCAGGAATCATTAGCTAAAAGTCGATTATGTCTCTCCCAAATGGCCCTTCTCCTCCAAGTGAATTGGCTCCCCTAGAAACCCAAGTCAAATAAGCCTGCCATATTGATATTGTCGTTGAATTCTGTGATTTTAGTCTGGTTTGGAATTCTTCCTCCCAATTTTCACTGGCAGAAGCTATGCTGTTAAAGTCTCCTCCCACAATCCAGCTGAGATGCTCTACCTTGCTGATTTGGATAATCTCATTCGAAAGTGTTCTTCTGTCAAATTTGGTGCAGCCAGCATACACAAAAGTGGCAGCAAAACTGTTCCCATTTAAGTTGAAATGAAAATGGACCAAATGTGAATGTTCAACCTTTACATACCAGGATAACTCTTTTCTGCATATTAACCAAATTTTGTTTGTAGAGTTGGAAAAGAAGGTGCACCCAAGGAATTTGTTGAGAAGTTTTGTGTGATTTTTATGAACCATAGGTTCCAAAAGGATGATACACCAGAGCTGGTGTTTTCTGTAGAGGTGTAATAATCTTTTAAGAGAGAGGGGGTGTGCCACCCCTCTAATATTCCAGCAGAGGCAATTGATCATCTGGAGGTTTGGGATTAGGCGATGAATGGGTAGAGATAGACCTAGACCTTGTCCTGGTTCTGCTCCTGGATGTGTCCGGATGGGATTCATATGAATTTTTATCACTCTCCAAATGTTCCTGTGCTTGACCCATTAATTTCTGCAGCTCAGTTGAGTGTTTTTTCTTTTTCTTTGACTTCTGAATTTGCCATGCATCTTCCATTCTCCCTTGTTCCTCCTCTAGATGTGATAGAGGTGGACAGACAAAGGATGGCTGGGGTTCAACATCCACTATAGGTTCCTGAGGTTCCAGCTGTGTGGTTTCTGCTTGGGGGTGCACATTAACAACAAGTAATTCAGCTGCTAACTCCATAACACCCTGGTTCACCTGAGGTTCATTTTCAGCATGTAATTTTTCTGTTGCTTGAGTCTCCACAACTTTACTTTTAGTTGGCTTCTTTGCAGGTGGCTTGAGCCTGTAGCATTTATCCTTAGGATGTCCAAACATCCTGCAGTGGTGACAAAAGGTAGGTTTATTTCTTAAAACTACCTCTTTCCATAAACCATTCCCATCATCAGAGGTTGTGATCCATATTTTATCAATCTTTGGGAGAGACACATCTATCTCCACCAAAACTTTTGCTGATGCTGGATTTCCCATGTATATGTATGTATATGTTTGTATGTATATGTATGTATGTATATATATATGTATATGTATGCATGTATGTATGTATGTATGTATGTATATATATATATATATATATATATATATATATATATATATATATATATATATATGTATGTATATATATATATATTGCCAAAAAGCTTACCTAGTCGGTAAGCAATATATTAAATAAGAGAGTTACACACAGAGTCTTATATGGGGAAGACCTAAATTATCCCCATGTAACAAAAAGACAAGAGGGGGAAGGGGGTTTACATCAACAATAACCACTTCATTACAACTACCCTGTTTGGCAAGCCAATGGGCAGGGCCATTGCCCTCCCTTGGTAGATATGAATACTTGATTACCATATTACCTGTTAGCATTTTGTGCATCCATCTTCTTAAGTTCCATGGGGGTGGCTCAGCATGTTGCATATATCGAATACAGCAAGAAGAATCAGACTCCACCTCCAGATACCTCACCTTGCATCTGTAAGCAATCTTGATTGCTCAAACAATAGCAATCAGCTCAGCCTCCAAGGCATCCATAGCAACTACTGGAGATTGGAAGTAAAGCAAGCACTGACCCTGGCCATCTCTAAAAATACCACCTATTCCAGCAACCTTCTGATAAAGGCTTCCATCAGTGTTAACTTTGATCCAAGGGGAAGTGGGGGGTGTCCAGCAAATCAGCTTTGGCAATATCAAAGGTCTAAAGCTTGACTGCTTCACCAAATAGATGTCCCTAAATTTGTGGAGATTAATCAATTTTTGAATGTATGTCAAACATTGTAAGGCTACTTGTAGAGGAGAGAGAGATTTCTCCTCAAACTTAGCCTTATTTCTGCAATTCCAGATAAACTTAGCCTTATTTCTGCAATTCTCCTCAAACTTAGCCTTATATATATATGTATATGTGTGTATAAATAAATATATGTATATGTGTGTATATATAGATATATGTATATGTATGTATATAGATATATGTATATGTATGTATATAGATATTTGTATATGTATGTGTATATAGATATATGTATATGTATGTGTATATAGATATATGTATATGTATGTGTGTGTGTGTGTGTTTTTTTTTTTTTTTTTTAAAGAAAAGGAAATATATTAATCTGAAGAGTTAATACATCTAACATGTGGGATATTAATTGAATCCCCATGTAAAAGAGAACTAAAAAAAGGAAAAGAAGAGACAGAAGAACTACAAACTACATTAAAGGATGCAGAAGCATTAGTTGGAAGCCAATTTGTAGGCTGATTCCCTTCTCTATAGATGTGAGACCAAATAATATGCCTAGAAGAAGCAGTAATATTGATCTTTTTTAACCAAATATGAAGGAACCATGGTATAACAGCCCTATGTGTCAAAATCTGTAAAAGAAGCAAGGAGTCAAGTTCTATATGTAGCAAATTAATTTGCCGCATCTCAGCAATTTTCAGACCCCAAAAGACTGCAATTACTTCAAGTTCAAGTGCAAAATTAGCAATAATAGGAGCTGAAAAAAACCATAAACAGTGTCCTCTAAAGTCACTGCAGAGACCTCCAATTCCAGCAGAACAAGACTTAAAACTACCATCAGTATTGATCTTCAACCAAGGATGTTTAGGTGCTCTCCAAATTACCAAAACAGTTTTACTTTTCTGCTGGAAATGTGATGGAGCAATAAACTTCTTCAACTTGTTAAGATAAGACAAGCAGTTCTTAATAATAGTTTGATAAGAGATTAACATATTATTATGAATAATATCATTTCGAGCCATCCAAGTGAACCAGAAAATAATCAAAGGAATGTAGTAGGAAGTAGCATCCTTCCAATCCTGCCAACATGCCTCCATAGAAGTCCAACCAAATAATTTATCATTCTGTCCTATTGAAGACAGTATTCCTTTCCAGGCTTGCTGAATCCAGTTACAATTAAGAAAAATATGATGGAAAGTTTCCTCATCACCATGACAGAAAGGATAAATAGAAGGACCCCTAATACCCTTAAGTTTCAGGATATCATCTGTAGGAAGAAGTTTCTTAAATAATTTCCAGCAAAAAAAGGACATAGAGGGAGTGATATATTTATTCCATAATTTAGCACCCCAATCATTCTTTTGCCAGCTGAAACAAGAAAGAAAGATGAACTTAGATATACTCTGATTAGAAGAATTCTTTGTGATGATTCTATCCTTGCCAACATTCTGACTAGGGATAGACAATATCTTGTTAATATTTTCAGAGCTTAGATAAGGTTGAAGTAAATCTGAATTCCACTTAAGGTCTTTCCAACAATAAGCCACAAGTCTAATATTAGATGATGGATTGTAATAATTTTCTAAGGATTCATCATACATCCATTTATCAAGCCAAAAATTAATTTAACCATTGCCAATGTCCCAAGTAAATAAATCTTCAGCCCTCATTCTGACTTTAAGTAGCTCCTTCCAAGTCCTTGAATCACCCAATTTAAAAATTACTTGAGTAGGATGAATATTGTGACAATATTTACCATGCATGAATTTAGCCCAAATAGAATCCTTGGCTCTAAATTTAATCCACTGTTTACAATAGAAGGAAAAAATTAGTTGTTGAAAGCTTTTAAAACCAAGACCACCACAATCAATAGGCTTACACACTTTATCCCAATTGGTCCAGTGCATTTGTTTATGATTACCTTCCCATAAGAACTTGTTGAACATAACAGAAATTAATTTCTGAGTACTCTTCTTCATTTTGATCATTTGAAGGATATAAAGAGGAAAAGATGTTAATATACTCTTAAGAAGATTTATTTTTCCCCCATTTGATAGAAAAGTATTAGACCAAAAATTAATTTGAGAAGATATCTTAGCAACAATATCATCATAATGAGATAATTTCCTTCTTCCCTTAATTAATGGGAATCCCAAATACAAAAGTGGAAATTGAGCCTCTTTAAAACCAGTAAGATCAACTATCCAGTTTTTTATCTTTGTGCTGATTTTGGAGCCTGTCAAGAATTGGCATTTAGATTTGTTGAAAACCATACCAGAAATGCTTTCAAAGTTAGCCAATGTTTTCATTAAGCATTTGATGGATTGCTTGCTACCATTAGAGAACACAATCACATCATCTGCATAAGCAAGGTGGGAAACAAAATGTGAAGATCTGTGCTAAAATTGAGCATAAGGATGAGAAATCTGAACATGATTTAACATCCTAGAGATATAATCAAAAGCAAGAATAAAAATATAAGGTGACAGTGGGTCACCCTGTTAAATGCCTCTTCCAGAAGAGAAGAACCCATGACTCTCTCCATTGATCATAACACTATAAAAGTTATTGCTTAGCCATCTATAAATAAGATTACAAAATTCAGCATTGAATCCCTTTGCGACCAAGCACATCCGGAATGAAGGTCCAAGCTGATTGTATCAAAAGCCTTTGATAAATTCAATTTAAAAATGGTATTAGAGCCTCTACGAGTTCTTAGCAATATCCGTTAAGAGTTCTTGAGCCAAGAGCACATTGTCACTAATGCACCTTCCTTTAATGAATACGAGTTTGATTTTCGTAAATTAATTCACTCGACGAAAGGTCGTAGTCCGGCCACAATAATCCTACTAATGATCTTAGAAAATGTAGAAGTTAAGCTAATAGGCCTAAAGTCTTGCCAAGTAGCTTTATTTCTATTTTTAGGAATCAGAATAATAGTGAAAGAAGCAAAGTATTTAGGCAGTTAAAATCCTTGAAAAAAACTTTTCACAGTAGCAATAACATCAGATTTAATAAGGTGCCAAAATTTTTTATAAAAATCTGAAGTGAACCCATCTGGTCTAGCTGCCTTATCACTGTCCATAGAGTGCATTGCGATATATATCTCCCTGCTCATTAGGAACAACAACTAATTAATTTGCATGTTCAGTGTTCACATCAGAAGAAAGCAAGGAAGCAGAAAAAAGAGTAGGATTCGTTGGATGAAAAGAGAACAAATCCCTGAAATGATTAACAGCACTATCAGCAATATCAATAGGATTTACCAAACATCTGTTGTCATTTATTTTAATTTGAAGAATAGTATTAATAGCTCTTTTATATTTAATAACTGCATGGAAAAATTTGGAATTCCTATCCCCATGATGAAACCAATTAGCTGCAGCTTTTTGCTGAAGAAACAGTTCCTCTTGAGATATGGCAGTTTGCAATTTCTCATAACCAACAGATAGACTCTGCTCAGATTCAGTCCCAAGCATCAACCTCCTTTCAACGGCGGTAACTAAAGCTTCAGTGAAATAACATTTTGGTGGACATTGCCAAAACATTCCAGTTCCATGATTTTAGCTCTTTAGCAAGTCTTTTTTTGCAAAATCCACAACTTGACAATAGGATTGAGATAATCATTTAAAGGAGAACACCAATTGTTTTCAATTATTTTACTTAATTCAGGATGAGTTGACCATACATTAAGATATCTAAAAGAAGAATTTTTCACAATTGAAATGGGAGAAGCACAAACTAGTAAAGGTGTATGATCAGACCCCATTCTAGCCAAGTGTTTAACTTTAGAGATAGGGAACACGTTAATCTAGGATTGATTAACTAAGATTCTATCAACTCTTTCATAAATAGAACCTCTCTTCCAAGGAGATCCCTCAAATCCAATATCAAAAAGCCTGGTAGAAAGGATATCTTGAGAAAATTTCAACATCTCCTGAAGATTGGGATTCCTGCCCCCCCTTTTTTTCACTTGGATGTGTAATACAATTAAAATCACCACCCACCATCCAACATACAGACATTAATAAGCTAATCTGCTGAAGGTTATTCCAAAGATCAATCCTGTCAGTAGGATTAGAAGTAGCATATACAAAATAAGCAAATCCCTGAAATTGGTCAAGCTGAAGCTGTAAATGTAAAAGTTGGGAGTCATCAGGAAGAATATTCACCATCAATTCGTTTCTATATAGAAGCCAGATCTTGTTAGAAAAATTTGCTGAAAAATTAAAACCAGGAAAATTTTTAGTGAATCTATCAACATTAGATTTCACCAAAGGTTCCAAAGCACAATAACCCAGAACTTATGGATCCTGTTTAAGCTCAAAATTCTATTAAGGGAGCCAGGATTAGCCACTCACCTAATATTCTAGCACAGAAACTTAATCATGATTAGCTAATCTTCCACTTCTAGTAAGCCTAGAAGAAGAAGATGGAATAATTTTAGTTTCAGATAAATGCAAATCTGAAGTCTTCTTTTTCTTTTTAGATGTCTAAATCAGCCAATCATCCTTAAGGTCATTAGCAGCAACATCTAGATTGTCCAAGGAAGATACAATACCATCCTGAGAAGCATTTTGAAATATAGGATATTCAGTAGGCTTGGGAAGAGCTGCAACAGAATTATAATGTGTTGTGTTCTCTAAATCCATATCTCTTCTATCAGGTCCAACAACAATACCTTCCTTAACAGGAAGATTAATATCTAAAGAATTCTCAAGGATATTAGCAGATTGAAAACCATTAGCTTCTTTTTGAATAATAACTTCTGTAGAAGCAACAGGATCCAGTTCTACCAATTCAAAGGATTTTGTAGAAAGCTCTACATTAGTAACTCTATTGTCAGGTTGAACATAAGTTGTTTCAGGTTCAACAGAAATTGGAAGTATTGCAGATACATTTTGAGTGAATTCAGAAACATCAATAGGAATAGAAGATTTAATAGTAGAATCAATATGAACTGACTAATTAGCATCGAAGAAATAGTATCTTTCCTCCCGACATCAACGACGTGAAGCCCGAGAAGGTGAAATAACAACTTTATAAGATGAGATTTTAGCTCCAGCAGAATTATCAACCTTTGTATTAACAGGTCTGAGATTAGGATGAATTCTATAACAGTTTTCCTTAAAATGTCCAAACATTTTACAATTAATGCAATAGGAGGGCCTTTGTTCCATAACTAATGACTGCCAATAACCATTATGAGGAGATCCAAGCCAAATTTCCTCAACATTAGGAAGAGTGATGTCTCTTTCAACAAGAATCCTTGCTAAGGAAGGTCTAGTTAGATTAAAAGTAGAAATGTCTAATTTCACAGGTTTTCCCAAGGAAGTGCAAATTGCATAAATAACCTGATGATTTAAATATTGTAATTTCAGATTAGGAATTCTGTACCAAACAGGAATAATAGGAGCTTCTTGATTAGAATCAAAGTCTGGAGACCACTTCAGAATTTTCATACATTTCCCATCCATCATTATGAACTTTTTAGAAAATAATTACCCCTTCCAGTAGCGCATCATGATAACACTGAGGGAAAACCAGCTTATCCGACATATCAACATTACCAGCACCCACCACTTCCACAAAAGAAGATTTACCAGGAAAATCAGCCATGAATCAAGAAAGATTACCACCACACCGAACCGGGAGACAACCAAGAATAAAATAGCCACAAACAGAACGGACGAACCAGGAAATTCAATAAGAATTTGAATTTCAAAACCCCAGGAAACCAAGGATAACCCAGGGAACATCAAATAAGAGGGATTCAAGAACATACATACATATATAATTAGATTAAAAAATTAAATTAATATTAAATAAATATAATTATATATATATTATTATATATGTATGTATGTATGCATATATGTATATTTATATTTGGCGGCTATGGAGGATGCTCTGCTAGGGTTTCGACTATGGCTTCCCCCTTCGTGGTGATGGCAGCTTGGCTAGTCTTCTACTCTGGAAAGTGGTTAAAATCTCCCTCCCCTTCTCTAACCTTCTTATCTGGTTGTGTCCTTGTGGCTTGGTTGTTTTTCGAGTTTAAACTTTTTGAATTTTGGTGTGGCGGGCTACTGTTCCATCTAGTTTGCATGTAGAGTAACCCTCCCATAGGAGGGAAAGCTTCCTATGCTTCTGCAGTGGCCTTTTCTACTCCTCATTCTAATGGCAAGGGGGTCTTGCCCCAAAGCTTTCATGATGCTGCCAATGGAATGGTTAATTCGGTTAGCCAGTTCATTAAGCCAATAAGCAAGAAAAATGGGAAACCTGCGATTTTCTTCACTGAGGAAGAAATTAACAAATTGGCTGATAGGTTTAAGTTCACTGTGGTTGGAAAGTTTCAATTCGGCCACCTAATCCATAAAAAAATACCTATTTTTATGCCTTGAGTTTTATCAATTTCTAAGGATATTATGCTTTAATGAAAGGTATTTTTGTGTTTTTGGATGTAGGTGATGTAAAAAGGTCCAAACAAGGAAAAAGGAGAAAAAATGAGCAAAAATGGAGCAAAATACAAAAATTAAAAAAAATATGGCCTGGCGCCTAGGCGCCAGAAGTTGGCGCCTAAGCGCCAGACTCGATACAGAAACTGTCAAGTTTTTAACAACGTTTGGACGGTTATTTTAACGGAGTGAACGGTTATTGGACATTCTAGAAGACTGGCAGTTGTTCCTTGATAATAGGACATGTGATACATTGCATTTGGACGCCCCAAAATGGTTTTAATCACGAAGAGGTGCGAGCCAAAGAGAAGAGGTGCGAAGAACTGGACGCGGTGTCCGGCGCCTAGGCGCCAGACAGACCTTCTAGAAGATTCATTGAATGTGGACATGTTTTGAAGAGGTGCCTCAAGGCAACCCTTGAAGCCTATAAATAGGAGTCCATTTCTTCAGAAAAACGTGCCCCCATTGTAACCCCTTTCTCTAAGCCATTTTAGGATCTCTCATCCATAGAGAGAAAAATAGAGAGAGAAATTTAGGGCCACTTTTATTTAGTTTAGTGAGTTTATTTTCAAGTTGTTGCATCTGGAGTTCATTACACTGTGGATTCAGTGGGAATCAGAAGATCTGTAGAAGGAATATTTGAGATAAGTATTTTATTTTTGATTCATAGTTTATTTATTATGTTTTACTGTTTATATTCAATGTGTTCTGAGTAGTTAGTTTACTTTCATCCTTCAATTATGAAAAGATAAATAAGATAATATAAGATTCGATGGAGAATTGAAAATCAAAATATTTTCAAAACATTGTGATGATATTAATACTCGATCTTACTTTACTTTTTAAATTGGCCATTTAAATTGTTAAAACTTGTTGAAGAGTTTTGAGACCTAGAAGGAGAAGAACTCTTAACTTGTAGATGTCACATGAATCCTTGGGTAGTCGAAGGCCATGTGCGGGCTATTCAAGGTGAAGTGCAAATAAATAGGAAGATAAGAATTAAAGGGTGTAGAATTGATAAGTTTTTAGAGTGACAGACTAAATTCTTATAATTTGATTTATTGATAAGGAAAGGGTCACTAGTAGGGCCGACCATAGCCACCCTTGGACATCAGTAGTGTGAGCCTAGATTAACCCATTCTACTGACAATACATCCGGACTCGATCCGTAAATTAGCCCAATGTTCTTTGCGCCTGGATCAAAGGGTAAAGAATAGGAATGCTTCTATTTGGCACAATACCATAAATTAGATTCTCCAACGAATATTAAATTATCTTAAAAATCTTAGATTAATTGAAGGGAAGAAAGTTGTTGTTTTATATAGTTTTCACAAAATCATTTTCTTATTATTGTTTTTTTTAATCTGCATCTAGTATATTATAAGTAATTTATAGATAGATTAAAATACAAAAAGATTTTGAGATACAATATTTAAAAATTTATTACTATATTTTTTCCCCATGGGATTGATACTGGAGTCTTTGTTTCAAAGCCCTCTATTACTTGAAACGATACGTATACTTGAGTAGTACCCAAAAAATATATAAAATATTTTCTTTTAAAATTATATTTTGCTATATAAACATATATTTAAAAAGTATTAAACATTAACGGCCTAGCATTCAGTGGCAAATCAAGTTTTATTTAGTGCTATTGCCATAATTAAAATTTGGTGCACATCTATATAGCAAGTTATTCCAGGTCAAGTGTTTCGCGCCTTTGCCAGAAATTAAATTTTCTAGCAGTGGTAACAAATCCTTGTATTTGTAAATACAAAAAAATCAGGTCAAGTTTTTAGCACCGTTCCCGGGGAAGGAATAAAAAAATTATAGATTTTTAAATATTATATTTCCAAAAACATATAAAAAAATATAAAAATATAAAATATAAAAAAAAAATAAATAAAGAAAAATATATATTTTATTCCTTGTTTTATTTTTTTTATGCGAAGTTTTGGTTCTGAAGGACTAATAACTTTAGATTCTGAACTAGAAAGAACAATTAGAAAAATTAAAAAGGGAAAACAAATTAAAAAATTTCAAGAAATGGCTACTTTACAAAATCCAATTGAACTTAATGATCAAAATGTTTATAAACCATTAAGGGATTATGGTAATCCTACAGTTGATGAACTTCATAGTAGTATTCAAATACCTACTGTAGATGCTAATTCTTTTGAACTTAAACCGTCTATTATTCAAATGGTGCAAAATAATCAATTTGGTGGAACACCAAATGAGGATCCAAATTTACACCTTGTTAGTTTTCTAAAACTTTTTGCTACCTTTAAATATAACAATGTTTCTGATGATGCTTATAGACTTAGACTCTTTCCTTTTTCCTTAAGAGATAAAGCAAAAATGTGGTTAAACTCATTAGCAACTGGTTCTATTAAAACATGGGCTGAAATGGCACAAAAATTCCTTGCTAAATATTTTCCTCCTTCTAAAATTGCTAAATTAAGAAATGATATTACTTCGTTTAGTCAATTTGATGGGGAGACAATATATGAAACTTGGGAAAGATTTAAAGAACTATTAAGAAAATATCCTCATCATGCTTTACCTGATTGGTTAATTATTCAAACATTTTACAATGGATTAATTGGATTTTTAAAATCAATTATTGATGCTGCTGCTAGAGGTTCTTTAATGTCTAAATCATTTGAAGAAGCTTACACTTTAATTGAAGAAATGACTAATAACAATTTTCAATGGCCTTCTGAAAGGATTAATTCTAAAAAGATGGCAAGTATTCACGATAATGAAGCCTTTTCTATCCTAGCTTCACAAGTAGCAGCAATGTCTAAGAAATTAGATAATTTTGCAATTAATATTTCACATAATAACTCTGCTAATATTGAAGATTCTCAGACTATTGAAACTTTACAAGCTATTGCAAGTAAAAATAATCCTTATTCAAATTATTATAATCCTGGAAGGAAAAATCATCCTAATTTTAACTGGAATAATTCTCAACAACAATGGGGTAATAATCAATCTCATCCTACTGGAAATTGGAATAATCAAGTTAATCCAAATTATAAACCTCCTAGATTTAATAATCAACAGAAAAGGTTATCAATAGAAGAATTAATTTTACAAATGAATAATGAATTGCTGTCGGCATATTTTTAGGTCGAGTGTTGTATTTTGAAAAGGGGGTCGCCTACAGAAATTGTCGGCAAATCTTCATATTTTAAATTTAATTTAAATATATATATAGTTTAAAAGATAACATTTGATTTTGAAAGTAATTTTAGGTTTAAAAGTTTTAAGATATGAAATCAAACCGATCTCACATCCCAAATAGTTTATATAAACGAGCACTGCACCACAAACCGTGTATCTATCCCGAAGAATAGACACACTGCTTGATGATGGGGCTCGATTAAATAAACTAGGAGATTTGTGACATCCGTTTGGTCTGTGAACCAATTTTATAGGCCGACAAGTTCCTCTACTTAATATAAATGAATTAAGCAGGGTTTATATTACCTGGGTTCTTAAAGTTCCCTATAAGGGCAAGCCCCTATAGTTAATTATATCTTAAATGTCCGAAGGCACTTAAGAAAACTCTCGATAATCATCAGTGGTTTTGCTCTCAAGAATTTCAAAGTTTAACGTTTTCAAAGGATTGGATTTATTTTGGAAATTAAAAAGGGAATGACTCAAAATTTGGGACAATTTATTTTTGAGAAAACAAAGGAAGAGAAGTAGGAGAAGCTGAGGATCCAAGAAGAATCTTGGCAACTTCCCAAACCATCCTATTGTTTGGCTCAGATTTGGGAAAATCCTAATATTATCTTTATATTTCAATCTTGCCAATTTTAGTTAATTAGGACTTATATTCGTATGACATAATCACACAATTAACCTAGAAAATGTGAGGGTTTATGTCGTACCGAACGACTACCTCGGAGTCCTAAAACCGGTTAGGGCTTAATTTACATGACATGATCATGCAAATGCCTAACGAAGAGTTGAGGATTTATGTTGCACTAGGCAAACTACCTCGAAGTCCTATGGCTTGGTTATTTAATTCTAAGAAAGTTTTGCTGAAATAGACCCAAGTTTTGCTGATGAAGATGGCCGAGCTGCCCACCATGCTCCGAGCTCCTTGTTGTTGCAGAGGTTTAGTTTTAGAAGACATAAATCAGGAGATGAGAGAAGTGTTTTGGTTTAGAGAAAATTTTAAAATCCAAGTTTTTTTAATATTTTAATTAAAACAAATCTTAAAGTTGTTTAAACAGAACCGATTAAGATCCCACGGTTCCGTCATCCCGGCATAGTTATTTTCATTGAATTCACTTAGTCCAGATGAACTTGCTAAACTCAACTGAATGAGTTCCATATTTTCATTTAGACCGTGGGAAATCTCGTTAGCAACACGTGGGTTACATCATCCGAGGTATTCCCGATCATTCAACGAGACGTTTTAATTTTAGTTGCAATTATAGTTTTGTGTTCTGTTTGTGATTAAAGTTTGAGTTGTTTTATATTTTGAAATGTTGTGGCGGTAATTTTATCTTGCAGTGATTTTTAATTTAGTTTTGGTTTCAGTTTAGGGACCATCCTAAAGGTTTTGGTTTTCATGCAACAGTTGTTTATCATGCAAGAAAAGTAAAGTGCATTTGCAATAAAGTAAATTGCAATAAAATAAAAACGTACCTGGAGAGTCTTCCCGTCATCCCAAGCTGCACTTGAAACACGTGTTAGAGCATTTAAGCATTTATAGCAATTACCTAGGTAAAGCTAAGGGCAAGGTTTCTGGTTTTCTACCAAGATCCTAATCCTATAGCTAGTCATTCCTATGACGTCTAGGTTTTTAATTTTGTTTTATGGATGATCTTCTGCACCAAAGAATAATTAAGTTCAATTGTTCTTATAGAACACCCCGTCATATTGAGGAAGTGTTTAAGACGAATCTTAAACATCTTTTCAATATTGCTGGAGTTGTTCTAAGTCCAAATGCGTTTAATTAATCAGGTGAATTAATCATCAGAGGTTTAATTAAGTTTGGTTCTTTTGCTCAGTGAACTAGGATGTTTGAATATCCTATAAGTGAGATAACACTTCACTTGATACCTCATCTAAGAGTTATAATAATAAGACCCTTAAAAGGGACAAATCAACTTATTAAGTATTTTGATGATTTAAACTTAATGATTTAATTTTAATTTTGACTTAATTATAAAAAAAAAATAGTTTAAGTTTGGAATAGTGTTCAAGTTATTTTAGATTTAATTCTTAATGATTTCATTTAGGTTTGTTGTTAAATGATTTTAATTTAATTTAATTTAATTTAATTTAATTTTAATTTAATTTAATTTTAATTTAATTTGATTTTAATTTAATTTAATTTAATTTAATTTAATTTCAATTTTAATTTAATTGAGATTATTCTTTTAATTTTCTTTTTAAGTATTATTGAAGTAATTTATTTAGGGATTTTTAAATAAAATATCTTCTTGAATAATATCCCCACTTTAATAATTTCAATTTTCCATTAATCTTCCAAATTTAATTAATTAATTAATTAAGGTTTACTTTAATTACTCCTAAGATGATTGGTGGGTTTCTACCCTTAACCATTTAAGTTTCAGTCATCCAAAATCAGATTAAATCAAATATTTTACCCTCCCCTTTTTGATTAATCCTAAAACTTTAATTAAAGGTTAAAAATTTTAATTACCATTTTGCCCTTCAAGCTTAATAATTCTATAACTCACTAAATTAAGCTCAAATGAACTTGAAATTTTTATGTGACCTCACTTATATGTCAATTAAGACATTAGAGGAGAAAATGTGAATTTTCTGTATTTAATTTATTAATGTAATTATTTTTAATGGAAAATAGGGATTTTCAAGGAAAATTTAATAACATGACCAAGGAAATGTTTCTGTCCTTAAGAAAATTATGGGATATTCCTAATGAGCAGAGGACCATTTTGACCAATTTTGGTGATTTTGTGAATTATATTTTATTTATTAGAATTATTTTGAATTTTGGAGCATTAATTAATTTTAAAATAAAATTAAAGTTGAAAAATGGATTTTATATTTTTCGTAAATCTCTCTGACCTCAAAGAGTTCAGAGAAACAAATTTTATATTTTTCAGATTTTTCTTTGATTTATTAGAATTATTTTAGTGAAAAGGTTGGAAAATACATTTTTTAATATTAAAAATTACACTAAGCCTTTAAAATTCAATATCTTACCCTAGGGACTTAAGAAAAATATTTGGTTTGTTCCTAAATGATTAGAATTCAAAATATGGCATTTTGGTGATTTTAATTATTTTATAATTTTTATTATTTTTTAATTATTAAAAATATTAAAATAATGATAAAAATCAACTTTTTTAGAAAATTATAATTTTAATTTTCCTAAGTTCCTACGATATCAGAGAAGCTCCAAAACCATTTTTGTGAAATTTTGAAAAGTATTTTGTTAGTTATGAATTTTCAAAGTTTAATTTTACCCATTTTTGCTTAAGAGGCTTAATCAACCCATTTTGTGGAGTTAATCAAGTCCAATTGGTTTCAAATTTTTTTGTGGTGTTCTCCTATCCCTAGAGGACAGTGGAGAATTGTTTTTAAGTTAATTTGATGAATGGTTAACCCTAATTAATTAAAGTTCAATTTTGGGTATTTAGGCCAATTAGGGTTGTTCAAAGTGAATTAACTCAAAACTTATTTTTCCTAAGTCCCTACGGTCACAAGAAACATCACCAAATTTTCCTAGAATTTATTTCTCAACATGCTAATTATTGGAATTAAAATACTCAAAACAGTAACATGAACTTGAAAAATCAATAACTTCTCATAGGGATGGCCTCTGACCTTGGAAAATTCAGGGAATGTTCCCAAGTTCAGAGGCTTCAAAAGCCCTATGGTCTCATGCTATGGTGAATTGTTTACATGCATGGAGAATTAAAATAGTCCAGAGAGTAAATAAATCATTAAAAATAAAATACTTAATTAAATTACTTGATTTCTTTTCCACATTATTCTCCTCTGTTCACTGAGCAAGTGGGTATTTTTATTGTATTTTTAGGATTTTTCTAGACAAAGTTATGAATTTTTGAAGTTCTGGTAATTAAATAAATAGAAAAATAGCCTATTTTCCTACTTATCCAAGCGACACTGACTCAACCTCGGCGTCTCCGAAAGGCCACGCGGCGCGCTCTGATTCGGCGCCGCCATCCGACTCAGCGCTCCAGGGGCCCACTGTATCATTCTGTCTCCTCATCCGGCGAGATCCTGGCCGTCTGTCCACGCGTGTATTGAATGAACGACATCCGTTCATCATCCCCAAGCCTCCTAGCCCGAGAACCGTCCACACTAAATCCTTAGTATCTCACTCAATACTTAACGGATTTTCGTGTTCTTGTGCTCTATGGATTCATCTTGAAGAGACGAATACATCTATACGGTGATCATGCATTGAAATTAAGGCATTTGAAATGGAGAATCTCCAGAAGCTCGGGATAAAGAGTTTACTCATACCTTAGCTCAGAGAAGTGTGGCTTCAATTTGAGGATTGTGTCACCTTCGATTGGGTCCAAGCAAGCTCCAGATGAAGTCCCTTGGCCTGGTGAATTGCCTAGGTACAAAATTGATCACAGCCGATCACAAAGCTTGGAGGCTGGAAGCAATGATCGGCACGGTGAGGGGGCTTTCTGCTGGGAAACTTCTCCTCTTGGTACGAGTGAAGGTGTAGAGTCAATCAATTTGAAGATTGACTCACCGTGGTGGAGTGTCCTAGTTTTGGGCTTAGATTTCGACTGCGAAATTGAGCTCGCGAGAGGAAATGGCGGGGGGATTTCGGTGGGGATCAAGTTCTCTATGTGTAGAGAGTGGTGCGGGATGATTTTGGCGGGGTTTCGATAAGGTTTGGTTCAGCACCTCCCTTGGCCGAGAGGAGGGGTGTTTAAATAGGAGAGGCTGGAGGGCCTCCCGGGGGGTTTAAGGGTCGGGATCGAGTGCTCTGGTGAGGAGAAGAACAGTGCAATGGCCATTTGGAGTGAGGCGGCTCGGCAAGGTGGAATTCCAAAATTTGGCTCCTCCCAAGGTCTCGGCCATGGTGTTTTCCGGCGATCCAGGCGGCTGGCCGGCAGGCTTGGGTCACCCTCAGGTTCAGGTGAGTTAGGGCTGGGGTTTTGTGTAGGCAATTGAGTTTTGCCATGTGTAAAGGGGTTAGATCAAAATGGAATGGGGGCATGGCTATTTTGGCTTGGCTTGGGTCAACCCATGTGTTTGGGTTGGGTTCACCTCCCCATGACCTGGTTTTAGGCTGAGAGGATCATGTGAGTCAACCTACCAAAGGTAGTGAAGTCCACATCAAGGATTAGGTGGCAAAGTATGGTTTAGAGTGTATCATGTTTAAGGTAAAAAAGGTTTAAAAAGGTTTAAGAAAGAGATCCCCTCTCTTGCCATTAATGGCTTGGTGAGGTGGAGAGTAGATTCCATGGCTCTCATGGCTCCCATGTGGCTCATGCATGGCTTTATGGCTCATATATGGCTTGGGAAAAGTTGTCTCACTTGCATGAGAAAGGGTGTTGGAATTTTTTATGGATTTAAGGAGAATTGTCATAAGGCTTGATTTGGATTTATTTGGTGATGGATTTTAGAACTTAGGAAGTGTTTTAAATCAAAGGGATGATGAGAGGAATTTCATGTGGGCTTTGTCATGGACTTTGGGCTTTTGAACTTGCTTTGGATGGGCTTTTAGAAAGGCTTAAGGGAATGAGCCTTTAGGTTTAAGAATGAATTCATGGATGGGAATTTTGTAGAAGTTTGGGCCAAATAATTGTTGGGTTTAGTTTAGGGATGTGTCATGAGTGATTTGAAATGAATTTGAGGTGGTTTGGGTTTGAATTGGGTTGGATTTGGGCTTCTTTGGTAAAGGGGTCAAGGTGGGCCAAATTGGGCTATTTTGGGCCAATGTTGGGCTATGGTTGAAATTGATGTAAAATTAATGTTGGGAAATATTTATGGGAGTGTTTCAAAGAGGTTTTAACTTTGGTTGGGTTTTGGTTTTGGGACTTGGGCTTATTTGGGTTAGGTTTGGGTTTAGGTCAAAATTGGGCTTTTTGGTTTTGGATTGAATTTGAGTGGGTTTTGGGTCCAAATTTGGGAAAATCATGTTATTTTTTTTTGTTTTTGGGGTTTTTAGGGAAGGTTTAGAAAAGGTTTGGGGTCAATTGGAGTTGAATTGGTTTAGTTTTGGCTAAGTTTGGGTCATGGGTCCAAATTGGACTTTAAGGTCAAAAGTGAAATTGGATTCAAATGTCAATCAAATTTGACTTGGATTTGGTCTAGATTGATATTGTGGATATTAAATTGAAGTTTAGAATTTAATTGGACCAAAATTGGGTCAATTGGGTAGATTTAGTTTGACATTGGGTTCACTTGGGTTAAGAATGGGCTAAATTGGGGGTTTTGGTAAAAGTGGGGTAAATTGACAAAATTAGCCCATGGTGTAGTTGGACAAAATGAAATTAGGAATATTTGGGATTTTCTGGAATTTTTTGAGAATTTTCTGGATTTTTTGATTTTTTTGCTAAGAGGGGCATTTTGGGTATTTGGAGGGTATTTGGGGGTATTTTTGGTATTTTTGGCTATGGATGATCAATTTGATTGGTGAGGAAATGTTCAAGTTTAATTTTGGGGAATTTTGGGTGATTTGGAAATTTTGGAGGATTTGGGCAATTTTAAGGGCTTTTGGTAGGTTTGATAGGTGTAGGGTCCCCGGGGCCAAAAATTGAAATTTTGGAAGAATGAAGATTGATCAAATATGTGTAAAATTGAATCACTTTGGTTGAGCCATGAAGCCATATTAAGCCTATATGAGCCATGAGAGGACTCATTTGAGGCATTCACTATGTTGTTCCTAACCCTCTTAGCCAGGGGCTTAGGGGTTAAGATCCATCCATATGAATTACCTACATGAGTCAAGGAGTCAAGTTGGGTATGGGTGTGGTTTTAGGATTTGGATTGTGTGTGTGAGAGTGTAGAGTGTGAGTGTAGTGAGTGTGTAAGTCAACCCTCACTGGACCGGGCCACCTGGGGTAGTCCTAAGGTCAAAGAGTCCTATAGGGAACTCATCCTTTAAACCTTCACTCTTGATTTTAACCCTCTAGGTGATTAGGGGTCTATAACCAAGCTTGTAGAGTTTGCAGGGAGGCAAGAAGTGGTTCAAATTTCTAAGGGGTGGGTCCCAATTCTAGTCCTCTAAGATAGTCAAGGGAAAAGCCTAAGGCTAGATCCTAAGCACTAAAGAGGGAAGAGAAGACCTCATCAAAAATGAGGTCAACAAATGGACCCCCAATAGGTGTGGTGTACTAACCAAGCACACCCCGCGTATTGGCGTTAACCGAGGAGATCAACAAAACCAAAACAGATGTCCAAGTGACAAACTTAGGACGAAGTGTAAGAAATTTCCACTGGGGAGTACCAGGTAAATCTCCAAGACTGAAGATTTCAGAACTCTCGCTGGAGAAAAAGGAGGTGAATTTCAGATCACAAGATTTTAAGAGATTGGATCTTAGATTCGTTTCATTTTCTATTTCAAGTTTTAATTATGAATTTGAATTTTGATTTGAGTTTAAATTTTGATTTTATGCGGAGAAAAGAGTAGGGCTAAGGCCCACCCGAATGCATTTGTATGCTGAGGAGGAAGCAGGACTGAACCTATTCCAAATGTGTATGTTGAGAAGGATTAGGACTGAGCCTATCCCAAATGCTGAGGAAGAATAGGACAAAGCCTATTCGAAATGCAGAGTGCTTTAACTTCGATTTCTTGCTTGAGAGGATCAAATTTTGAGATTCGTTGAGAAAGGAGTAGGACTGTGCCTATCCCGAGTGCTGAGAATTGCTGAGATGGGAGTAGGACGGAAGCCTATCCCGAATGCTGAGATTGCTGAGATGGGAGTAGGGCGGAAGCCTATCCCGAATGCTGACCGCCTATCCTGAATGCTGAGATTGCTGAGATGGGAGTAGGGCGGAAGCCTATCCCGAATGCTGAGATTTGCTGAGATGGTAGTAGGGCGGAAGCCTATCCCGAATGCTGAGATTGCTGAGATGGGAGTAGGGCGGAAGCCTATCCCGAATGGGAGTAGGGCGGAAGCCTATCCCGAATGCTGAGAATTGCTGAGATGGGAGTAGGGCGGAAGCCTATCCCGAATGCTGAGATTGAAATAAGATGTGAAAGTGTTCCATATCCCATGGGAATCAATCAAAGTCTGATTACTTGGCGAAGGGTGCGAACCCATGCCATCCGAATCAAATTGAAAATTCTTCGTGATTCTGAAATCATCCTGAGGGAGGGTTTCAAAGGAGGTCTGGAATATATCTTGATTTGAGGAAGGATTGGAGGATCTGAAAAGATGGACGTAAACTGGAATTCAATTTGAGCTTTAGATTTGTTTTGTTTTTCCTTTAACTATCCCATTTTTTTTGTTTATTTGGTGTTCATGTGGATTTGAAATTCTTTTAAATGTTTGGATTTTTATGAAGAGAGTTCTTATTTATTTTCCTTTTCTTTTCTGTTCTTTGTTCGAAGTTCATTTAACTTTAATGGCGTTTCCCAGTCAATTTGCACAAAAAGAGGTGAAGGAAAAATGTGACATGGTCACTTTCATTCCAATCTTGTTGAAGATACATCATACAACTCGATCTGAAATATTTCTCATACAATCCATGACTCAAAAGGGACTATGTATGATTCTTGTTGATCCATCCAAAAAGTGTCTGTTAAATCCATGTCTGAATAATGAGATATACGGTCAATAACATCACCTTCCAAGCCATCCTTGGCAGAAATGTCGCATGGATGTGCATTGGAGGTGTGCTATTTCCCGTGTATCTCACAACTCGTAGGGCCGGAGACTCTCCAATTCGGGATCTGGCTGGAAGTGGTAAGGTGCCTTTCTGTCGTCCATCCTTCTAAAAGTGACGGAGATCCGCTCCACTTGGTACTCCCGGTATACAATGTTTTGCGATGTCTGCTCCATTTCCTTGTAATATCATGACGGAACCTACCGGAAGTGGTATCTCCACCGGCCCTCGGAACTTACCGGGCCTCGCTATCCGGAGGTCGGATCCGAACATTATATTGCATTGGTTGACGAACGAAGCTGTGCGAAAGGTCCGACAAAGTCGTGGTGGTCTATGTGTGGAGGTATGCGATCGCCCTTCGATAAATGTTGATGATGCAAGCTTGTTGGGTATGCAATCTGCGCGGTACCCTCCACGTTATCATTATTTTCACCATTCTTTTAATTATTCTCGGCATTGGATCCACCTCACCGTGATGGAGTATCCCTGGTGGATTTCCTCTTCTGTGCTCTGCGAAGTTATAGCAACATCCGCATTGTATCATGACTCTTCCTTTCCCTGGCATCCATTTCTGATGTTCCGAATAAGTCTTTTCTCTTAGACAGCCTGCTCGACCCATTTTCTGAAGTTCTAAGATGCAATCCACAATCTGCTGTTGCTCGTACTGCGAGAATACACCTGTGTGTAACTCGAGGCCTTCCAAAATATTGATTCTTTTGCCTCTAATCCTTTCAAAGTATTCGAAAGTCTTCTTCTCAACATTTTGCATTTTTTCTAGTTCATATTCTGGGATGATCTGCAAATGATGAGGCCTAGTAACGTATTGTGGGATGTATGGCTCAATCCCGTCACGTTCTCCTGCATACCTTGGCTCCTCGGGGATTGTCTCTGTCAGGACATCCTCCGGGGTTGCTTCCACAACAAGGTTCTTTAGATATGGTATCTCTATCTGACGTAGAGGCGATCTCTCTGCCTCTGATCTTCTCAGAGTTTCCCTTATCCTTTCTGTTGTTCTCAAAGCTTGTTCTCTCTTTTCAGGTTCCTGATGAACCAGCATCTTTGAAATGTGTGTGTTGGCGAAGGTGGCTGTTTCCTCGTGTTGATCTGCTGCTAGTTTAGTCAACATCTTGCAGATACGGTGATTCTTATTCCTTCTTTGAGTAGCAGTGAGCGTAGCTCTCCTCACTTCTTGAATTTCTGCGGGTGCGGCGCTAACGAGCCTGCCCTCTGCCGTGGCAACTACTGACTTGAATTTCTTACTTTCCTCGGTGTTTGTCTTTCTTTTCTTGTTGCTGGATTGGTGGCTTGGGCCACCCATCTTCATCACTGTCTGGCTATGAAGCTCTTCTCGGTCCACTGGGACCCAATCATTTTCTTCATATCGTAGGTCGGTCGGTGTGAAGTAGAATCAATTTCTATCACTGCTCCATCCTTCACCCTCTTTTCATCGAGTGCGAGACTCACACCATTTTTAAAGTTTAGGACCAACCGCCCGTTCGACATTTCCCTGGGAAGAAAACAAGGAAATGATCAGGGGCTTTACTAAGAACAAGAACATTAAGAAAGTATTTAACACTGAAGATTCTTATTCATTTATTTCAATTTTAATTTTTAAGGAAAGTAGGAAAAGATGAAGAAAGATCAGGAACAAGATTTGATTTGAAAGGAAGAGTAAAACTTTATTATTATGATTTTCACATTATTTATTTTTAGTACATTTTTTTTATTTTATCCATTTTTATATTTTTTTGGGTTCGGACCCAGTCACAAAGTGATTACTTTACCCGTGTTTCTAGGAATAAGTCTCTATTTTAGAGGCCACCCTTTGAAACATCAGGTTGCGTAATACTTCTTCAAATATCGTCCATTGATTGGAAGCATTTTTCGTTCTCCTTGGCAATTCATAAGTTGGTAGGAGCCTCCCGAGTAGATCGCCTCAACCACGAACGGCCCTTCCCAAGTCGGTTCAAATTTGCCTCCTATCTTGCGATGTGCAAGAATAGGTCTTCGAGAACAAGAAGTAAGTCACCAACTTTGAAAGTTCTTGGGTGGACCCGGTTTATCATGGGCTCGGATCATCTTAGCTTGGTACGAGTTCCAAATTTTGCTGCGCTGCAAGTCTCTTCCCTTCCAAGTTTTCCGGTTCTTCCGGTCGTAATCCGGCATTTTCTTCTGTAGTAATTTTATTTGCAAGCTCGCAACCACGAGTGATGGAAGCTGGACTTCCAATGGTAACACTCGCCTCGGACCCGTATACTAAAGCATAAGGCGTAGGTCGAGTAGGAGTCCCGAAAGTCGTCTCGTAGGCCCATAAGGCTTCTAACAACTTCTCGTGCCAATTTCTCTTATTGTCATCCAAAGTTTTCTTTAAGATTTGAACGAGAGTTTTATTAAAAGCCTCGGCCAAGCCGTTTTCTCTTGGGTAGTAGATTGTTGAGTATCGCCAATAGATTCCATGTCTTCTGATAAAATTGTTGATTTTTGTGCTTCTGAATGCGGACCCATTATCTGAAATGATTCTGTGTGGTACTCCAAAACGGTAGACGACTTGATTTTTGAAAAACTGTAGCACGTGGTGTGCCTTTACTTCTACGAGTGGAATCGCTTCGCCCATTTAGAAAAGTAGTATGTAGGCACGCAAGGATGAAGCGATGTCCTCTTGAAGAAGGTGGTTCTATCGGACCCACTATATCTGTGCCCCAACACTCAAATGGCCACGACGCAATTGTCGGATGTAGCACGTTTGGAGGTTGGTGTAGAACCACTCCGTGCACTTGGCACTAGTGACAACTTTTGGCAATCTTCATTGACACGGAGCCATGAGGTTTTCAATTTGGTTCTGATGGCGAGGAATCGTATCCAATCCAAACCAGTAACTTTTCGATCAACTCTTTTGAATGGGATATGTGACGTCCTCATATTCCCTCCTAATCTGTTTCTTTCCACAAAAATCTTTTACAACATTCATGAAATTCTCAAAACACCAAAATTCTACACTTTGCAAATCAACACTACCAATCTTTGCAAATCAATCGCAAAATCAAAATCAAATTTTAGAGGTGGAGGATCCCAGCATCCGACACTGCATTGCTCTGCAATGATCTCCTACTAAATTTTAGAGGTTGAGGGTTTTACATCCGATACCGCATTGTTTTAGGTTCTTTCCCTATCGCAATGGTTCAAATCAAAATCAAATTTTAGAGGTTAAGGATTTTACATCTGATACCGCATTGCTTTAGGTTCTTTCCCTATCGCAATGGTTCAAATCAAAAATCAAAGTTTAGAGGTTGAGGATTTTACATCCGATACCGGATTTTACATCCGATACAGCATTGCTTTAGGATCTTTCCCTATCGCAATGGTTCAAATCAAAATCAAATTTTAGAGGTTGAGGATTTTACATCCGATACCACATTGCTTTAGGATCTTTCCCTATTGCAATGGTTCCAATCAAAATCAAATTTTAGAGGTTGAGGATTTTACATCTGATACCGCATTGCTTTAGGTTCTTTCCCTATCGCAATGGTTTGAATCAAAAATCAAATTTTAGAGGTTGAGGATTTTACATCCGATACCGCATTACTTTAGGTTCTTTCCCTATCGCAATGGTTCAAATCAAAAATCAAATTTTAAAGGTTGAGGATTTTGCATCCGATACCGCATTGCTTTAGGTTCTTTCCCTATTGCAATGGTTCAAAATCAAAATCAAATTTTAGAGGTCGAGGATCCCAACATCCGATACTGCATTGCTTTAGGATCTTTCCCTATTGCAATGGTTCAAATAAAAATCAAATTTTAGAGGTTGAGGATTTTACATCCGATACCGCATGGCTTTAGGTTCTTTCCCTATCGCAATGGTTCAAATCAAAAATAAAATTTTAAAGGTTGTGGATTTTACATCTGATACCGCATTGCTTTAGGTTCTTTCCCTATCGCAATGATTCAAATCAAAAATCAAATCTTAGAGGTTGAGGATTTTACATCTGATACCGCATTGCTTTAGTATCTTTCCCTATTGCAATGGTTCAAAATCAAAATCAAATTTTAGAGGTTGAGGATCCCAGCATCCGATACCGCATTGCTTTAGGATCTTTCTCTATTGCAATGGTTTAAATCAAAATCAAATTTTAAAGGTTGAGGATTTTACATCCGATACCGCATTGCTTTAGGATCTTTCCCTATTGCAATGGTTCAAATCAAAATCAAATTTTAGAGGTTGAGGATTTTACATCCAATACCGCATTGCTTTAGGTTCTTTCTTTATTGCAATGGTTCAAACCAAAATCAAATTTTAGAGGTTGAGGATTTTACATCCGATACCGCATTGCTTTAGGGTCTTTCCCTATCGCAATGGTTCAAATCAAAATCAAATTTTAGAGGTTAAGGATTTTACATCCGATACCACATTGCTTTAGGTTATTTCCCTATCGCAATGGTTCAAACCAAAATGAAATTTTAGAGGTTGAGGATTTTACATCCGATACCACATTGCTTTAGGTTCTTTCCCTATCGCAATGGTTCAAATCAAAATCAAATTTTAGAGGTTGAGGATTTTACATCTGATACCGCATTGCTTTAGGATCTTTCCCTATCGCAATGGTTCAAATTAAAATTAAATTTTAGAGGTTGAGGATTTAACATCCGATGCCGCATTACTTTAGGTTATTTCCCTATCGCAATGGTTCAAATCAAATATCAAATTTTAGAGGTTGAGGATTTTACATCTGATTCCGCATTGCTTTAGGTTCTTTTCCTGTCGCAATGGTTCAAATTCAAAACTTCAAATTTTAGAAGTTGAGGATTCCAGCATCTGATACCGCATTGCTTTGCAATGATCTCCTTTCAAGTTTTAGAGGTTGAGGATCACAGCATCCAACACCGCATTGCTTTAAAATCATTTTCTATCGCAATGGTTCAAGTCAATGTTCTCATCGTAGAGCATCAATTCTCGAGGCTGGAGCTAAACTTCCAGTTCTCATTTCAATTCGGAGGCTGGAGCCGAGCTTCCATCTCTCATTCAAATTCGATCAATTCATCTTACCAAATTGAAACTTTTCTCACGAACTTTCGCAGAATGGAATTATTTGAAAACCTCAAATTCAGATTCAAAATCAACATTTTCAACTTAAATGAAATCACACATAAACTAAACCAAAATTCTAAACAACAAATTCAAACTAAAATTCCAAACTTCAAATTCAAAACAAATATTCAAACTTCAAATTTCAAACTCCAAATCTTCAACTCAAATCTTGAAATTTTCAATCTTAAGCTCTAAATCAAATCCGATTGTGTCCCCCTTTGTAATGTGGAATTTTAAATTCTTTTGCTTCATTTTGAAGGATTTCACATTTAATCCCCAGCGAAGAGCCCGTTATTCTTCCATAGTGAAAACCCACCAGATACTCCCCAGCGGAAACTTTCTTCGCTCCCTCTATTTGTTCTGAGAGAGTTGTTTTTGACGTATGTGTTGGTTCAGTTGATCTCTTCTGTCAACGCCAATACGCGCGGTGTGCTCCTTCAGCACATCACATTTATTGGGGGTCCATTTGTTTACCTCATTTTTGGTGAGGTCTTTTCTCTCCTTAGTGCTTAGGATCTAGCCATATGACTTCTCCTTGACTATCCTAGAGGACTAGAAATGGAACCCACCACTTAGAAATTCAGACACCTCTTAACTCTTCTTGAACCCCACAGATGACCATAAACCTCCAAACCCCTTTGGAGGATTGAAAGTCAAGTGTGGAGGTGCGAGGATGAGTTCCTATAGGATGGTCGAGCCTTAGAACAACCACAGGTGGCACAGTCCCGGTGATGGTTAGCCTGCACACACCACATTCTCACACACATCCCAAACCACTAAAACCCACTCTTACCCGACTTGGCTTCCGACTCATGTAGGAAATTCATATGGATGGACCTCGGCCCCTAAGCCCACGGCTAGAGAGTTAGGAACAACATATTGAGTACCAAAAATGAGTCCTCTCATGGCTCTTGTGAGCTTAACATGGCTTCATGGCTTAACCAAAATGATTCCATTCTACTCACATTCAATCAATCTTCATTTTTCCAAAATTTCAATTTTTGACCCCCGGGGCTCTACACCCACTAAACCTACCAAATGCCCTTGAAACTACCCAAAATTTGAAAAATCACTTAAATTACCCAAAATTCCTCAAAATCAATCCTAAAAACTTCCCCCCACTCAAATTGATCATCCTTGGACAACTATACAAAAAATTCAAAAAATACCCCTCAATACCCTCCCAATACCCAAAGTGCCCTACTTAGCCCAAAAATCCAAAAATTCAGAAAATTCTTAAAAAATTCTAGAAAATTCCAAATATTCCCAATTTCATTTTGTTCAACTACACCATAAGCCAATTTTGTCAATTTAACCCACTTTTTCCAAAACCCCCAATTTGATCCATTTTAAACCTAAAGTGAGCCCAATGTCAAACCAAATCACTGTAATTGACCTCAATTTTGGTTCAATTCAATTCTAAACTTCAATTCCTTATCCCTAATATCAATCTAGACCAAATCCAAGCCCAACTCGATTAAAATTTGGATCCAATTTCAATTTGAAGCCTAAATCCCTTAAATTGGCCTAAACCCAAACCTAACCTAAATAGGCCCAAATCCCAAAATCAAAGCCCAACCAAAGTTAAAAACTCTTTATAACACTCCTCTAAACATTTCTCAACATTAATTTTACATCAAATCCAACCTTAAACCAACATTAACCCAAGATAGCCAAAGTTAGCCCAATCCAACCTATTTCAATTCCAAATGACACCAGACCTTCTCCAAATCACTCATGCCACACTCCTAAACTAAACCCAGCATTTTTTTAGCCTAATCATTCACAAAATCTGCATCCACCAATTTGTTTTCAAACTTAAAAGCCCACTTCCATAAAGCCTTTAAAAGCCCACTTTCCATCAAATTCAAAAGCCCAAAATCCATCCCCAAGTCCACAAGAAAGATTTTCTTCATCATTCCTTTGATAATCCTATTTGACCAAAGTCTTAAACCATTATGAAATCAACCCATTTGTAGCATCATGACAAATCCCATCAAAGGAATCCAAAGTTTTCAAAATTCCAAATAACCCTTTTCCATGCAAGTGAGCCAACCTTTTCCAAAGCCATAAGCAAGCCAAATGAAGCTATGGAGCCATGCATAAGTCATATGTAAGCCATGGGGAGCCCTTTACAAATCACCATGCCACTTACGGCAAGAAGAGGGGAGCCTTTCCTAAGCCTTCCCTAAACCTTTTTTAGCCCCATCAATGATACACTTTAACCAAAATTGGCTACCTCACCTTGGATGGGAACTTCGCCACACATGTGAGGCTGACCCAAATGATCTCACATCAGCCCAAAAAAAAACCTTGGTGAATGAACCAAGCCAACCCTCATGGCCACCCAAGCTCCACCATAAACTTCCTTATTTAAACTCCACCTCCATTGCCAAGAGGAGGAGATGCAAGATTTACCTTGGCGAGACCATGCCAAATTGTTCCCAAAGCTTCTCCAAGCATTTTTAAGTTCAATCAAACCATTTCTAATTGAGGCCTCACCTCTTGGACAAAGGTATCAAATTTTTTCTCATCCAACCGAGCTTATTTTAAATTTCTGTAAATATTTACATGCTTGAAGTATATCATTACCATATAGATGTGTGCTACTCGATTAGATGATCATTTTAAAAAAAAAATTCATTCAATTTCGTTGAGAAACGAGTGAGATATCAATGTTTGAAGGTGGACGGTTTTGGGTGAATAACACTAGGAGAGAGGAACAGCAGCCGTCCGATCAGGCGTGTATCTGACGGACGGCCATGATGCAGTCGGACGGATCTTCATCAGTGAACAGGCGCCATATAGAACCACGCTGGCCAATAGGAGAGCGACACGTGGATTGAGCGAGAAATGGATTTTTTGGATTTATTTTTGACACAAAACTTAAAAAAATCATAACTTTGCCTAGAAAACTCCAAAAAATAAAATAAAAATACCCTCTTGCTCATGAAAACGAGGAGAATAATGTGAAAGTAATTTTATTTTTATTTAATGCATATTTTATTTTTAATTAATTAAATAGTGTTTTCAATATTTTAATTCTTCATTAGGAGCATCACCATAACTTTGAAATTTTTATATGTTATTCTATGCATAATGGTTGATCTTTCCTGATTTTTCCAAAGTCAGGAATAATTTCCATGATGAGATATCTATTTTTCAATATTATGCTTCAGTTTTCCTATAATAATTATAAAAATTACCATGTTACTTAGAAAAAATCTTGAAAAATTAGAGTGTGTTCCCTTTGACCAGAGAAACATTAAAAAATTATCTCATGATTTATTTTAATCAAACAAACTCTAATTTGGCCATAACCTTAAAATGGAATTTTAATTAATTAGGATTAACCACACATCAAAATAACTTGAAAATAATTCTCCACTGAACTTTAGGATCAGAGGAACCTCATATAAAAAGTTGATATCAATTGGAAATGTTTAGCACCACTAAATGAATTAATTAAGTCACATAACCAAAATTAAACTTTAAAAATTCATAACTCCAAAAACACAATTCAAAAATTGACTAAATTGGTTTTGTGGGCTCTCTGATATCAGAGAAGTCTATAAAAATTAAAATTGGAATTTTCTAAATTTTTTTATTTTTAATCATATTTTAATATTTTAAAAAATTAAAAAATAATAAAAATCATAAAAATGTCATATTTTGACTCTTATCACTTTAGAACAAACCAAATATTTTTCCCAAGTCTCAAAGTAAAGATATTGAATTTCCAATGCTTAAAACAACTTTTAATATTAAAAAAATGTATTTTCCAACCACTTCACTAAATTAATTCCAATAAATCAAAGAAAAATCAGAAAATTTTAAAATTTGTTTCTCTGAACTCCTTGAGGTCAGAGAGATTTAAGAAAAATATAAAATCCATTTTTCAACTTCAATTTTATTTTGTAATTAATTAGTACTCTAAAATTCAAAATAATTATAATAAATAAAATATAATTCAAAAAATCACAAAAATCAGTCCAAGTGGTTCTCTGGTCATTAGGAACACCCTATAACTTTCTTAAGGACAGAAACCTTTCCTTGGTCATGTTGTTGAATTTTCTTTGAAAACCCTTATTTTGTACTAAAAATAATTATATAAATAAATTAAATTCAGAAAAATCACATTTTCTCCTCTAATGTCTTAATTGATATGTGAGTGAGGTGACATAAAAATTTTAAATTCATTTGAGCTCAATTTAGTGAGTTATGAAATAAATAAGCTTAAAAGGGCATAAAGGTAATTAAAAACTTTAACCCTTAATTAAAACATTAGGTTTAATCAAAATGGGGGGTAAAATATTTGATTTTAACTTTCTCTTGGATGATTGAAACTTAGGGAAATTAAGGGGTAGAAACCCATTAAACACTTTAAAAATATCAAAATGGAACTTTAATTAATTAAATGATTTAAATTTTGGAAAGAATATATTTAAAATTTGGATTATTAAAATAGGGATATTATTAAGAGGATATTTATTCTTTAATTTAAAATTCCCTAAATAAGTCACTTTAACAATATTTAATTCTTAATTAAAAATTAAAATAATAATCCAAATTAACAATTAACACTAAAATTAAAATTAAATTAAAATTAAATTAAAATTAATTTAAAAATAAATAAAATTTAAATTAAACTAAATTTAAAATTAAATTAAATTAAATTAAAATTAAAATTAAATAAAATTTAAATTAAACTAAATTTAAAACTAAATTAAATTAAAATTTTAATTAAAATTAAATTAAAAATTTAATAAAATTAAACTAAATTAAAGTTAAATTAAATTAAAATCAAATTGAATTAAATTAAATTAAAAAATCATTTAATAACAAACCTAAATGAAGTCATTAAGAGTTAAATCAAAACATATCAATAATTTCAACACCTCATTCTATCTAAGTGAATTTGAAACATGAACATCAATTTGAAATACTAAGATAATTGAAAATGTAAAAATTTAAATTAAATCTAAAATAATTTGAACACTATACCAAAATTAAAATTATTAATTAAAACCACATAATTAAATTAAAACACTTTAAATCATTAATTCAAACTTTAAATTAAAAAAATGATTAAAATTCTCAATAAACCAACTTGCCCTTAAAGGCTTTAATTATTATAACTCTTAAATAGAGTATTAAGTGAGATGTCACTTCATTCATCAGGTAATCAAATACATAAGTTCACTGAGCAAGAAACAAAACAAAAATACAAATCCTTGGATAATCAATTCATCCGTACAATAAAAATTCACTTGGACTCAAAACAATCCCCAAAATATTGAAAAGATGTTTAGGACTCGTCCTAAGCACTTCCTCAATATGACGGGATGTTTTAGAAGAACAATTGAATTTAATTATTCTTTGATGAAGAAAATCATCCTTAAACCAAACCAAGAACCTAGACGTCATAGGAAATGACTATTTATAGGATTAGGATTTTGGAAGACAACCAAAACCCTTCCCTTAGCTTTACCTAGGTATTTCTTGCAAAAATTTCAAATGCCTTAACATGTATTTTAAGTGCAGCTTGGGATGACGGGAAGACCCTCCAGGTATGCTTTTATTTTATTGCAGTTTACTTTATTGCAATTTACTTACATGCACTGTACTTTACTCTTCTTGCATGTTAAATAAAACTGTTGCATGAAAACCAAAACCTTTAGGATAGTCCCTAAACTGAAATCAAAACTAAATTAAAAGTCATTGTAAGATAAAATTCACCGCCACAACATTCCAAAATATAAAACAACTCAAAATTTAATCACAAACAGAACAACAAAACTACAATTGCAACTAAATTAAAACGTCTCGTTGAATGATCGGAAATACCTCGGATGATGTAACCCACGTGTTGCTAATGGGATTTCCCACGGTCTAAATGAAAGTGTGGAACTCATTCAGTTGAGTTAAGCAAATTCATCTAGACTAAGTGAATTCAATGAAAATAATGGTGCCGGGATGACGGAACCGTGGGATCTTAATCGGTTCTGTTTAAACAACTTTAAGATTTGTTTTAATTAAAATATAAAAAAACACTTGGATTTTAAGATTTCTCTAAAACAAAACACTTCTCTCACCTCTTGATTGTCACCTTCTAAAACTAAACCTCTGCAACAACAAGGAGCTCGAAGCATGGTGGGCAGCACGGCCATCATCGTCAGCAAAACAACTCTACATTAGCTAAATATTCCTAGAATTAAACAACCAACCCGTAGGATTTCGAGGTAGTTTGCCTAGTGCAACATAAATCCTCAACCCTTTTGTTAGGCATTTGCATGATCATGTCATGTAAATTAAGCCCTAACCAGTCTTAGGACTCCTAGGTAGTCGTTTGATACGACATAAACCCTCATATCTTCCAGGTTATTTGTATGATCATGTCATACAAATATAAGTCCTAATTAATTAAAATTGGTAGGATTGCAACATTAAATAAATCCTCAAATTGAAGCCAAACAATAGGATAGTTTGGGAAGTTGCCAAGATTTCTTCTTGGATCCTCAGCTTCTCCTACTTCTCTTCCCTTGAATTCCCAAAATAAATTGTCCTAAATTTGATCCATTCCTTATTGAAATTCAAAAATTCAATCATTTGAAAACCTTAAACTTTGAAATTCGTGAGAGCAAAACCACTAATCATTATCGAGAGTTTTCTTAAATGATTCCCGTCATTTAAGATGTAATTAACTATAGGGGCTTGCCCTTATAGGGAACTTTAAGAACCCAGGTAATATAAACCCTGTTTAATTTATTTATATTAAACAGGGGAACTTGTCGGCTTATAAAATTCGTTCGCAGACCAAACGGATGTCACAAATCTTTTAGTTTATTTATTCGAGCCCCATCATCAAGCAGTGTGTCTTTTCTTCGGAATAAATACAACGGTTGTGGTGCGATGCTCGTTTATATAAACTATTCAGGATCTGAGATTGGTTTTGATTTCATATCTTAAAATCTTCAAATTTAAAACTATTTTCAAAATCAAATACTACTTTCCAAATTATATATATATTTAAATTAAAATTAAAATCTAAAAAAATCTGCCGATAATTTCTATATGCGACCCCTTTTCAAAATACAACACACTTAACCTAAAAATATGCCGACAACCTTGTCTCTAGCCTCTTCTCCAAGATTTCCCATCTCCATTTCTTCAAAAATCCTTTCTAATCTCTCAAGAATGGAGTGTATGGGTCAAAATAATGATTGCATAGGGATTGGGGATGAAGATAGGGTGATTTATAAGAGAAAATTGTGTGAAAAACTGAAGATTTTTGGTTTTGACACGATCCAGTAACTGTGGTGCTTAAGCGCCAAATCTGGCGCCTAAGTGTCGGACCCATCGACACATAGTTTACTCTGGAGCGTGGGTGCCAAATATGGCGCCTAGGCTCCGGAACCATGTTCGACTCCGTTTCGCCTAACGTCAAATTTCAAAGTTTCATTCTCCAAAATAGGTAATTTAGAATGGTAAGATCAATATAGACTCAGTAACACAAATTATAAGCAATCATAATGAAGGCTAACTTGATCTCCTTTTTACTCATATATGAAATAGAGTGATCCAATGTCTATGCTTTATATATTTCGAGATAATTTTCAGCTTAAGTCAATAACGACTTGTTAACATCAAATTTTCTAAAGTAATATAAAATTAAACAAGATTGAGGCATAACCTTACATTAAAAATGTAAAAACACTCAAAACAAAGAAAAACTATGGGTTGCCTCCCACAAAGCAGTTGGTTTAACGTCGTCAGCCCTACCTAATTAAGTTTTTAATCTGGTAGACTTAACTCATAAGCCTCTTTATAAATCTTTTTAATATCTCCCAAATAAGGCTTCAGTCTTAATCCATTAACTTTAAAAATTCTTCCCGTTTTGGAATCTTTAATATCCACAGCTCCATAATGGTATACTTTTTCAATTATATACGATCCTATCCATTTTGATATTAATTTTCCAGGAAAAATTCTTAAACGAGTATTAAATAATAATACTTCTTGTCCAGGCTCAAATATTTTTCCTGAAATCTTTTTATCATGTAATATTTTCATTTTCTCTTTATAAATCCTTGCATTTTCATATGATTCATTTCTTATTTCATCCATCTCATTTAATTGCAATAATCATTTTTCTCCTGCAGTATTCAAATCAAAATTAAACTCCTTTATCGCCCAATAAGCTTTATGTTCAAGTTCAACAAGTAAGTGACAATGTTTACCATAAACTAACCGGTAAGGTGACATTCCGATTGGTGTCTTATAAGCTGTTCTATAAGCCCATAATGCAGAATCAAGTCTATCAACCTAATCAGTTCTTTTAGGATTAACAGTCTTCTCTAGAATTCTTTTAATTTCTCTGTTTGATACTTCAGCCATTCCACTTATTTGTGGGTGATCTGCAGTTGCAATTTTGTGTTTGATTCCAAATTTTTCCAATAATTATTGAATTCTTATATTTCTAAAATGACTTCCACCATCTGTGATAATTACCTTAGGCATTCCAAATCTTGAAAAAATCATCTTCTTTAAAAATTTTGAAACACTTTTGGAATCACAGCTAGGTAAAGCTACAGCTTCAATCCACTTTGGAACGTAATCAACCGCTAATAAAATATAAATCTTTCCAGATGATGGTACAAATGATCCCATAAAGTCTAAACCCCATATATCGAAAATTTCAACTTCCAATATATAGTTTAAAGGAATTTCATCTTTCTTGGATATATTTCCCATCCTTTGACATAGATCACATTTTTTCACATAATGTCTCACATCTTTAAATAAGGTAGGCCAATAAAATCCTGAATTTAAAATTTTAAATGCAATTTTATCTACTCCAAAGTGTCCTCCAAATTCAGAATCATGACATTTTTGAATAATAGCATAAGTTTCTTCATAAGGTATGCATCTACGAATTACAGAATCTCTTCCTAATTTAAATAAATGAGGATCTTCCCAAATATAAGATTTAGCATCATTTTTAAATTTCTTAATAAATTTGTTATCCAATCCATAAGGTAAAATATTACTAACTAAATAGTTAATTATATCTGCATACCAAGGTGTTTGGCATCCTTGAATAACATACAAATGTTCATCGAAATTTCTCATTTATATTTTCTTCGTTAATAACAGCATTCTTAATTCTAGGTAAATGATCAGCAATTTGGTTGTCCGTTCCTTTTCTATCAACTATTTGAAAATCAAATTCTTGTAGAAGTTAAACCCATCTTATCAATCTAGGTTTAGCATCTTTTTTCAACATTAAATATTTAATAGCGGAATGATCAGTATGAACTATGCATTTGGTACCAAGAAGATAAGGTCTAAATTTATCAAAGGCATATACTATAGCTAAAAGCTCTTTCTAAGTAGTAGTATAATTTCTTTGAGTTTCAGTAAGAGTTTTACTAGCATAATATATAACTTTGAAAATTTTATCATATTTTTGTCCCAATACAGCTCCAATTGCAAAATCACTTGCATCGCACATTAATTCAAAAGGTTTATTCCAATTAGGTGCAATAATTATAGGTGTAGTTATTAATTTTTCTTTTAAAATATTGAAAGCATTAACACATTCTTCATTAAATTCAAAATTAGCTTCTTTTTCTAATAAATGACAAAGAGGTTTAGCAATTTTAGAAAAATCCTTTATATATCTTCTATAAAATCCAGCATGACCTAGAAAACTTCTCACATCAGTAACAGTAGTAGGGGGTTGCAGTTCAGCAATAATTTTCACTTTTGCTTGATCAACTTCCATCCCTTTTGTGAAACTTTATGACTAAGTATAATGCCTTATGTGACCATAAATTGACATTTTTCCCAGTTAAGAGCTAAATTTGTTTCTTCGCATCTTTTCAGAACTTTGGAAATATTTTCCAAACATGACTCAAAAGAAGTTCCAAAAACTGAAAAATCGTCCATGAATACTTCAATTCCTTTATCAATCAAATCACAAAATATTGACATCATACATCTTTGAAAAGTTGCAGGTGCATTACATAAACCAAAAGACATTCTTCTAAAGGCAAATGTTCCATAAGAACTTGTAAATGTTGTTTTCTCTTGGTCCTCAGGAGCGATAAGTAATTGATGATAACCAGAATATCCATCCAGAAAATAGAAATATGAGTGTCCAGCTAATTTGTCAAACATTTGATCCAAGAAAGGTAAAGGAAAATGATCCTTTCTACTGGCATCATTTAACTTCTGATAATCAATGCAAATTCGCCATCCATTAACTTGTCTTGTAGGAATTAGTTCATTTTTATCATTGACAGTGACAGTTACTCCTCCTTTCTTCGGAACACAATGAATAGGACTTACCCATTGGTTATCCGAATTAGGATAAATAATTCCAGCGTCTAACCATTTTAAAATTTCTTTTTTAACAACCTCTTTCATGATAGGATTTAATCTTCTTTGTGGTTCAATAGTAGGCTTAAAATTTTCTTCCATTAAAATTCTATGCATACAAATGGAAGGGCTTATTCCTCTTATATCAGCAATAGTTCAACCAAAAGCTTTCTTATAATTCTTTAACACTCCTAATAATTTTTTTTCTTGATCTAAACTTAGCTCGGAAGAAATAATAACAGGTAAAGTTAATGAATTTCCAAGAAATGCATACTTTAAATGTGAAGGTAACATTTTTAATTCCGGTTCAGGGGCTTTTTTAATTGAGGGTAAAAGTATATCATTTTGAGTTATGTCTAAAGTTTCCAGGTTATCTTTAATATAATGAGTTTCTTTAAATAATTCTTCTTCTTTTAGTTCTGCATTTTCATCAGTTAAAAATTCAATTTCTTCTTCAGGAATGATTTTACATTTCTCTCGATAGTGTTTTTCAATTATAAAATAAAAAATATCCATTCGATAGCATTTTTCGTTGTCAGGGTACTTCATCGATTTAAGAACATTGAATTTAATCTCTTGATCATTAACTCTCATAGTTAATTCTCCTTTTTTCACATCAATCATAGCTCGTCCGGTAGCTAGAAAATGTCTCCCTAAAATAATTGGTATTTCTTTATCTTCTTCCATATCAAGTACAATGAAATCCACAGGGAAGATAAATTTATCTACTTTAACAAGTACATCCTCTATAAATATTTTAGAGTAAGTGATAGATCTATCAGCTAACTGAAGGGTTACAGTGGTGGGAGTAATCTCTCCTAAATTCAACCTTCGATAAATAGAAAATGGCATGAGATTAACACTTGCTCCTAAATCACATAAAGCTTTTCCACAAAATTTTTCTCCCATAGCACAAGGTATAGTAAAACTTCCAGTATCTTTAAGTTTCCGAGGTAATTTCTTTTGAATTATTGCACTACATTCTTCACTTAATGTAACGAGTTTCAAAGGCTTCAAATTTTCGTTTCTTACTTAATATATCCTTCATAAATTTTGCATAAGTTGGCATACGTTCCAAAGCTTCGGAAAAGATATGTTTATAGTAAGTTTCTTAAAAATTTCAAAGAACTTAGAAAATTGATGATCAAGCTTCTGTCTGTTTTAATCTTTGAGGAAAAGGTGGTGGTGGTTTTTCAACTTCCACATTAATAGAAATATTAGTTTGATCTTGATTAGGAGAAGGAGTTTCTTTAGGTTTTTCGATCTCTTCGACCTCGATCTCTTTTTCAATTTCATTCTGCATTCTTTCTTTTAATTCCTTTCCACTTCTAAGTTGTACAGCTTTAACATGTTCATGTTCTTTCCAGTTTCTTTTGGATTAATTTCAACATTACTAGGGTGTGTTCCTGGAGGTCTGTTATTAATTAAGTTAGCGATTTGTCCCATTTGATTCTCAATATTACGAATAGCAGTATTTTTATTTTGTAATTGATTACTCATTTGTAAAATTAATTCTTCTATTGATAACTTTTTCTGTTGATTATTAAATCCAGGTTGTTTATAATTTGAATTTACTTGATTATTCCAATTTCCAGTTGGATGGGATTGATTATTACCCCATTGTTGTTGTTGATTATTCCAGTTAAAATTAGGGTGATTTTTCCATCCAGGATTATAATAATTTGAATACGGATTATTTTTTACTAGCAATAGCTTGTAAAGTTTCAATAGTTTGAGAATCTTCAATATTAGATGAGTTGTTATATGATATGTTGATGGCAAAATTATCTAATTTCCTAGATATTGCAGCTACTTGTGAAGCTAAGATAGGAAAGGCTTCGTTATCTTGAATACTTGACGTTCTTTTAGGATTAATCCTTTTAAAAGGCCATTGAAAATTATTGTTAGTCATTTCTTCAATTAAAGTATAAACTTCTTCAAATGATTTAGACATTAAAGAACCTCCAGTGACGAGCATCAATAATTGATTTTAGTGATCCAATGAAACCATTATAAAATGTTTGAATAATTACCCAATCAGGTAAAACATGATGAGGAAATTTTCTTAATAGTTCTTTAAATCTTTCCCAAGTATCATAAATTTTCTTCCCGTCAAATTGACTAAATGAAGTAATATCATTTCTTAATTTAGCAGTTTTAGAAAGAGGAAAATATTTAGCAATGAATTTTTGTGCTACTTCAGCCCATGTTTTAATAGAACCTGTTGCTAATGAGTTCAACCACATCTTTTGCTTTATCTCTTAAAGAAAAAGAAAAGAGTCTAAGTCTAATAGCATCATCAGAAACATTGTTATATTTAAAGGTAGCACAAAGTTCTAAAAAAACTAGCAAGGTGTAAATTTGGATCCTCATTTGGTGTTCCTCCAAATTGATTATTTTTAACCATTTGAATGATAGATGGTTTAAGTTCAAAAGAATTAGCATCTATAGTAGGTATTTGAATACTATTATGAAGTTCATCAACTGTAGGGTTAGCATAATCCCTTAATGGTTTGTAAACATTTTGTTCATTAATTTCAATTGGATTTTGTAAATTGTTATGTAAATTAGCCATCTCTTGGATTTTTTTGAGTTTGTTTTCCTTTTTTAATTCTTTTAACAGTTCTTTCTAATTCAGAATCTAAAGGTAATAATCCTTCAGATCAAGCACTACGCATAAAAAGTAAGTTAGCAAGAAATAAAATCTCTACTTATAAAAAAAATTTATATATATATTTTTATTATTATTTTTTTTTGTATTTTATATTTTTTTACAATAAAAGAAAATGAATAAAATAAAATAAAAATATTTAAAATCTAAAAATTTATCTCCGCTCCTCCCTGGTAACGGCGCCAAAAACTTGACCCATGCTAAATATATGCGTACTAAAAATTTAATCCCCCGGCAAAGGTGCCAAAAACTTGACCTGCAATCCGCTGATGACAAATATAATAATTAATGCTTTCAAATATATGTAATTGATAATAATAGTGGCTAGTGTATACAAATATAATTTTATCAAAAATATTTTACACACTAGGGGTACTACGCAAGTATACGTATCGTATAAAGCAATATAGGGCTTTGAAACAAAGACCCCAGTATCGATCCCACGAGGAGTGAGTTATGGATTTTAAAATATTTTTATTTTATTTTTAAGTATTTCTTTTATAGTTATAAATTTGATATTTTTAATTTACTAGATGCAATAATAAAGCAGTAATGAAATGATTGATGTAAATAGCAATAAGAAAACAACTTTCTTCCTTTCAATTAATCCAAGATTTTCTAAGATAATGATAATATTCATGGAGAATATAAATTTATGGTATTGTGCCAAATAGAAGCATTCATATTCTTTACCCTTTGATCCAGGTGTAAAGAACATTTGCTAGCCTATAGATCAGGTCCGGATGTATTGTTAGTAGAATGGGTTAATCTAGGCTCACACTACTAGATGTCCAAGGGTGGCTATGCTCTGCCCTACTAGTGACCCTTTCCTTCTCTATAAACCAAATCACAAGAATTTAGTCTGTAACTCTAAAAACTTATCAATTCTACGCCCATTATATAATATCTTCCTATTTATTTGGACTTTACATTGAATAACCCGCACAAGGCCTTCGACTACCCAAGGATTCATGGGATATCTACTAGTTAAGAATTCATCTCCTTCTAGATATCAAAACTCTTCAATAGATTTTAAAAATTTAAATGGCCAATTTAAATAGTAAATTAAGATCTGGTATTAATATCATCACAATGTTTTAAAATATAAATAGTTTTTAATTCTCAAACGAATTTTATATTATCTTATTTATCTTTTCATAATTGAAAGGAGAAAGTAAAATAACTACTCGTAACACATTGAATTTAAACAACAAAACATGATAATGAAACTTTGAATAAAATTACAAATACTTATCTCGAGTGTTTCTCCTTCGAACCTCCGAATTCTTCGACTCCAAAGCAAATAAACTTCAAAAGCACCAACTCTTTAAACTCTCAATACAAACTCTAAATAAAATAACTAACTAATTTATGAAGGATAGTAAAATGTGGCCCTAAAGTATCTCTCTAATTCTCTCTCTAGATGGGGCTCTAGATAGGGGGCAATTTTTTCTGAAGGAGTACCCTCCTATTTATAGGCTTCAAGGGTTGCCTCAAGGCACCTCTTCAAATTGTGTCCACATTCAATGAATCTTCTAGAAGGTGCGTCTGGCGCCTAGGCGCTGAATCGGGTGCCTAGGCGTCGGACTCTGCGTCCAGTTCTTCGCACCTCTTCACTTTGGATCGCACCTCTTCACGATTAAAACTGTTTCTAAGCGTCCAAATACATTGTATCACATGTCCTATAAACCAGGAACAACTACCAGTCTTCTAGAAGGTCCAATAACCGCTAACACCGTCAAAATAACCGTCCAAAAGTCATCAAAAATCTTGACAGATCCCGTATCGACCTGGCGCTTAGGCGCCGGATTCTGGCGCCAGACCAATAATTTTGACAATTTTGCATTTTGGCTTCATTTTTGCTCCTTTTTGCTCCTTTTTACATTTTTTTCACTTTTTTTCCTTCTTGAACATTTTTCCGTCACTTATATCCAAAAACACAAAAATAACTTTCATTAAAGCATAATATCCTTTAAAATTTGATAAAAATCAAGGCATAAAAATGGGTATTTTTTTCATGGATCAATGGACTGCTCATTGACTCATCTAACTACCCTAGCCTAAGCACCACCCTGGCCGGTCTGCCTAGTCGCCAGAGGAGCCAAAACTTTGAGCCACCTCACACTAAATTAAACCCAAACTCACCCATCCCATATGTCTAACCCTGATTGGTCACTGGAGCCCTACGGCCTTCCACCTAAGCCGCTTAGTGCACTTGAATTGAAGCCCTGAGCTCCACTTATTAGTCATGGCTGTAAAAGCCATCCTTTATGGCCAAAGGGGAGACAACACTTGACGATGGTGAAGCCCTGCCAAAATCTCCCCAGAGCTTCCTCAAACCTCCCTGAGTGCAATCCCACTACCATCAGCCACGCAAGCCCTCTGCCCAAAGTCAATTTCTCTTCTAAATTTTTAGCCGAAACCAGGACACATTTCACCACATCACCACAGTCCACAAAACTTCAAATTGATTCACTTTACACCATCACCAGATTAAATAAAAAAGCCTCATAAAATCCCCATCACAAAGAGCCTCAAATCCAGACTTTGATAAAAAACTTAAATCGCCTTGATGAAATTCAGGTCTAGGTATTTTACCAAAGCTTGGGACTTCATCTGTGAGCTCATTGAAGCTCCCTGAAGCTTCTATAGTCATCTGATCGAGGCCTCCCCTCTCAGACAAAGGTATTTAACTTCACCTTCTTCCTAAGATTATTTTGATTCTCGATGCACATTGAGTTGATTTCAGGCTAGGTTAACAGTAAAAATAGGTTTGTCTAGGTCAGATGAGTCCATAGAAATAAACCTAAAGTGATTTGGTTGAGTCTAAGCTAAGAAATTAGGGTTAGAAGGTGGAAGGTTTATAGGTTAAGTCAATTGGGGATGATGACTAGGAACCATTGGATCGTGTGTGTATTGGATGGAAGGCATTGATGCAGTGGGACGAGGAGATGGTGTATAAAGCGCGAGATGCATGGCAGATTACTCAGATGGCGGCGTCAGATGGGAGCGCGTCACGTGGGAGTTTAGAGTTGCCGAGGACACAGTCAGTGTCGCATGTTTAAATAGAAAAATAGGGATTTAATTGAATTAATTAAATTAGTCCACCTTAGAAAATCCATAACTTGGTGTAGAAAAATCAAAAAAATAAAATAAAAATACCCTCTTTCTTGGTGAACAGAGGAGAATAATGTGAAAATGGTTTCATGTCTATTTGATCTGTGTTTTATTTTTAATTAATTAAATATTGTATTTAGTCTTTTGATTCTCCGTTTACTTGGACATTTCACCATGGCAAGAAACTTAGGGCTTTTGTCCTCTCTGTTATGGGAGATCTTCCCTGACTTTTCCAGGATCTTTGAGGAGATCCCTATTTTTCAAGTTTATTGTACATGTTTTAATAAAATAATTAAATTAATTAGTATATTTAGCAGAAATAGAAAAATATTTTGGTAGGCTCCTGTGAACAGTGGACCAGAGGAAAAATACAAACTTGGTTCAACTCATTGAAACTCATCCTAATTTTAATCATCTCACTAAACCTAAGGAAAATTAAATTAGATTAAACATAAATGAAAATGTCTTAATTTTTGTTTCCCACTTTGGCTTAGAGTTAGAGGAACACCCATAAAAAATTTGAAGTCATTTGGAGTTATTTTGATCACCTAATTTGATTTTCTAAGTTAGATAGCATTTTTGGCATTACAATAATTCTAACAACTAAAATATAAGTCAAAAAATTATGAAATTGGTTTGGAGAGTTCCTTATGGCTAAGGGAATTTAATAAAAATAAAATGGTAATCAAAATCTACAATTCATTTTTAAGCATATTTTTAAATTTTAAAATAATTAAAAATCTTAAAGATCACTAAAATATTTAAATTTACTAAAATGTCACATTTGTTCTCCTAATCATATGTGAACCATTAAAATAATTTTCTTAATTTTCTAAATAAAGTTATTAATTTTTAAAGACTAAAAATGGATTTTTTTTAATTTCTCACTAAATTGATTCTAGTAATTAAAATAAAAATCGTAAAGATATAAAATTTGTTTCTTTGGGTTATAAAACTTAATTTTCAAAATAAATAATATTTTATTTTTAATTAATTCTCTAGATCTTAAAATAATTGTAATAATTAAAATAAAAGCATAAAATCATAAAAATTTGTCCAAGTGGTCTACTGATCTATGTGAACCTTCAATAGTTTTCTTAAGAATAAATTATTTTTTTTATTAAGTTATTGAATTATCTTTGAAAGTCCTCATTTTGCATGTAAATAGTTATACAAATTAAATTAAAATTAGAAAAATCACATGTTCTCCTCTGATGTTTTAATTGACACATGAGTAGGGTAGCATAAAAATTTCAAATTTATTTGAGTTATATTTAACAAATTATGAAGTGATAGGCCTTATAGGGGCAAAATTATAAATTGGAAATTTAAACTTTAATAAATGTCTAGGCCTAATCAAAGGGGAAATGGGTAATGAAAGATTTTAATTGAAATATTAGATGATTGAAATGCAAGGGATTTAAATGGTAGAAACTAATTTCACCTTTGTCACAGAAAAGGTAAATTTGCAATCTCTTTAACTTTTTAATTTGGAAGATAATCAAAGTTAAATGATCCCAGGGTTAGGAGTTTGACTTTGGAAGTTAATAATTCATTAATTTAATACCCCTAGTTGGTGTTTAATGATAATTCAATACTTTTATAAGGATTAACAATGATAATCGTATAAGTTAACCATTTTTCAAAAATTCCAAATGTACCCATTAAGTTTTAAGGACTTGGTAGTGAGCTAGTCTTAATCAAATTTGACTAATATGGATTAGAAAAGATGATAATATTATTTGTGAACACATTTGAAACACTACAAGCCCAATTCTAAAATTAAATCGACTAAAATTCTTAATAAATCAATTTGCCCATAAGGGCCTTCACTCACATAATTTATAAATAGAATTTCAAGTGATGATTACCCCATTCTTAGGGTTGATCAAAATATTAATTTATTGAGCATAAGGGTATGATAGGGATGATTTATTATGCAACATAATAAGTTTGAACGAACTCGAGACTTTTCAAGAGATTGTGAGATGTCCAGGGTCGATCCCTAGACCTTCTCATACTCTTTTCGATACCATGAAGGATGATTAATCTTGTTATTTCTTTTTTTAAGAATCATCTATATAATTAAATAAATAGGACCCAGCAACTTATGATATTGGACTCAGTAGGCCCATGACAAACCTATCTATAGGCTTGCTCAGCTTTTCTCACAAGCATGCTTCAATTCCAGCAAAATTATATATATATATATATATATATATATATATATATATATATATATATTCTCCCATTAGATGATATTCTCAAACTAAAAGGGTTGAGAACGGCTTCAAGATGTTGGTTATGTAAATGCGAGGAAGAAACTTTGGACCATCTATTCATTAAATGTCCTTTTACCTTACGGCTACTGGGAGGATGTGTTACATTTATTAAATCTTCGCATCTTAGACATCATTGGGTCTCCATTGATACTTGCTTGGAATGATCTGGATAGATCGAAATGGGCTTGTGTTCCTCTTGTCATCAAGCTGGTTTGTTTGGGTGGCTAGAAATCGAGCCAAGTTTGAGGATAGACTTTGCCCTTCTAAAGCTGCTCGTGGCAATCGCTTCAATTTTATCGACAAATCTGCGCGATAACTCTCCAACCCCTACTCGAAAAGTCTCATTAGTGCATTGGGTTCTGCCTTCACGACCTTGGATTAAAATTAATGTGGATGGAAGCTTCACCTCTGCTGCTGCTGGAATTGGTGCTGTGTGCAGGAATCATGCTGGGAAATTACTTTGGTTCTTTCAATCTCCTCTACTCTCCTCCTCTGCCTTGGAAGCTGAGATGATTGCTGTTCTCTGGGCCATTAAAACAGCTATAGCCTTAAATCATAATCAGATTTGGATTGAATCTGATTCTCAACAAGCTATAAAAATGATGTTGGGTGAAGCCACTCCACCATGGAATATGGTTTATTTATACAGAAAAATTTTACTTATTATCACAACATCTAAACATCAAATGGTCTCACATTCATAGGGAAGGGAATCAACCTGCCAATTGGTTAGCAAAGACTTCGCCTCCAACCATAATGTAATCTTTTCCTTTTTGCCCGCTAAGCCTTTAAGGCGAGTTGCTTTTGGGGGACTCTCTTCACCTCCCCTTCATTAGATGTACCTAATCATTTCTCTTTAATGAATGTTTTCCTTTTTCTGCTGAAAATATATATATATATATATATATATATATATATATATATATATATATATATATATATATATATATATATATATATATAGCCGGTGTGGGCGGGTGGGTTGGGCTTCAAAGGGATCAATCAAATTATTCAAGTGAACTTATGCAAGATTTGGATCAAATTCAGAACTCAGGAATCACTGTGGGCTAAATTCCTTAATGGCAAATACTGTAAATATTCTCATCCCTCCCTGGTGACCAGTAAGATGGGAGATTCAAAGCTTTGGAAAGCCATGATAAAGAACAGGCAGTAGGCAGAGAAGCTCTATATTTGGAACCTCAGAAATGGAGAGCTCAATTTCTGGCTAGATCATTGGTGCCCCCAAGATTGGCTGCAACCCTGCACCACTCATATCAACCTGAATCTCCAGGTTGCTGATTGCTGGGATGGAGAGAACTAGTCTTTACCAGTGCTTTACACTGTTCTGCAGGCACCTTCAGCTAGGAGAGTTGCCTCAATCAATTTTAATAGAACCTGTCCAAACTCAATTGTTTGGAAGGCTCTCATGCATCAAAACCTCTTTAAAGCCATCTACTCTCAAATCTTTCACTGAGATTCTATCCCCTGGGGTGATTCAATCTGGCACAGTCACCTTTCCCCATCTATGAATCTTTTCTGCTAGAGATTATTCATGAAATTCTTACCCACAGATGATATACTAAAAATGAAAGGATTGAGAGGCCCATCCTGCTTCAGTCTCTATCATAAGGAAGAAGAATCTATTCCCCATAATTTTTTTTGCATGTACCTTCTCTCAACAAATCTGGAATAACTTGGTGGAGCAGCTGAGAATCAACACTCTACATCTCTAATAGAAAGAGCTGAGCACTTGTTGGATTGACTGGCATAAGCTGGGAGCTGGAGCCCTCCCTGTGCTCACTGCTTGGTTCATTTGGATGGCAAGAAACAAGGCCATCTTTGAGAATCAATCTCTTACTGATAAGGAAGTGGCAAGGAATTTCCTGACTTACATTCAGAAGCTTATCCAGGTTAAGAAGCTCCCTAACATCTGTGCCTCCAACCCAACATAGAATTTCAAACCCCCCAAAATTATACAAGTTTTCTGGTATCCCCCAAGTCAAAATTTCATCAAAGTAAATACTGATGGGAGTTTTCTTGAGGGTACTGCTGGTATGGGGGGATTGTTCAGAAATTGCTTAGGGGAATGTCTGATGTTCTTCAACACTCCTCTTATAGCTTTGGACCCTTTAGAGGCTGAATTAATTGCTGCCTTTTGGGCAATCAAGTTGGCTCAGAGATTCCAGTGGAATAATCTTATAGTGGAAGGAGACTCCATGGAAATGATACAATTGCTCCATTCCAATTGCTCTTCCAACTGGTACCACTACCAGTGGATTAAGAAGATTAAGCTCATCAGTTCTCAGCTCGAGGTGAAGTTTCAATTCATACATAGAGAAGGTAACAAGCCTGTTAATTGGCTTGCAAGAAGAGGAGCCCTCTCATCCAATGTGGAGCTTTCAACTTCTCCACCTCAGCAGCTGAAGATTTTATTGGTCGGTGATCTCCTTGCTGCCCCTCACCTTAGACTTCAACCCAAATGATCAGGGACGCTTTTTGTTTCTGCATTTTGAGTTACAGATGTCTGTCCAATATACTTATATATACCTGATATATAACTATACTTTTTGGTGGTTGTACTTTTCTTTTACTTTTGAGTGGAGTTGTTTTGGTAGAGCACCTCTGGTTTTATAGGGGTCCCCTCTCCATTACCTTTTGTAACCACTTGCTGGCTTAACATGTAGGGAGCCTGTTTGCTCCTTTTCTAATATATATATATATATATATATATATATATATATATATATATATATGAATTGTAAGGCGAAACTTTCAGGTGGAAGAATGGGAAGAATCAGCAAGTACACTTTTATCATATTGCAATTTACATACATTTACCTTTCTGTGTTCTACAAAAATAAGATTGCATGTTAAACAACAAGGTCACTCTGCATGTTGAAACCAAAACTCTTAGGATTGCCACAAAACCAAAATTAAATTTAAAATAAAACAAAGATAAAATTCACTGCCACAACAGTTAAAATATAATATAATTCAAAATTTAATAAAAAAACAAAATAAATTCACAAGTGAAACTAAATTAAAACGTCTCTTTGGATAATCAAAAATCCCTCAGAGGAGGTAATCTTTGGCTGCTAATGAGATTTTCCATGGTCTAAATGAAAGTACTGAATCCATTTAGTTAAACTTGGTAAATTCATTTAGACTAAGTGAATTCAAAGAAAATGGTGGTAACGGAATGAGGGAACTGTGGCATCCTTACCGGTGTTGCCATAATCAACTTAAATATTCCCCTAATAAGACATTAAGACACCTCAATTTAAACATTTCTAAAACATGACACTTCTCTCATCTTCTGGATTTGACACTTCTAAACTAAACCTGTTACGACGAGGAGCTTGGAGCATACACAGTGGGGAACACGGCCATCTTCAATAGAAAAATTCCTTAGAAATAATCAAACAAGCCATAGGACTTTGAGGTAGTTTTTCTAGTGAAGCATAAAGCCTCACTTTATCTCTTTACGCTTTTGTATCTCGTGCAATATAAGCCCTAAACTTGCCTTAGGATTCTGAGGTTGTCATCTGATATGACATAATTCCTCCTATTTTCTAGCCTATTTACATGATCAATATTAAATGAATGTAGATCTCACATTAAAGATTCTATGATCTGAAATTACACCATCATACCTGAGAGTTACAAGTCATTATTCTATGAAATTACATACGAGTCATTATGTTCTTTCGGAGTTACAAGTCATTATGCTCTTTGAGAGTTGCGAGTCATTATTTTCGTTGGAGTTACAAGTCATTATCCTATTGGGAGTTACTGATTCTCATTTGGCACTTTTTTAAATACCTTACTTTTTTCAATTGATCTACCGACGAGGTGGCTAGTTAGTTGGTTGTGACGGCCAATTGAATGATATGACAGATTGATTTCTTTACTAAATAGGCATTTTTGTGGACGACACAACCATAAAGCAATCTTTTAAATTTCGTATAAAGATGATCAAAACAACACAATATTTAACTGAATATCAAATCTGTTGTGAAGTATTTTTAAAATTTAACCTATAAATGTATTAAATTAAGATTTATAAGATTTTTAAACTGTGAAAATACTTTTCGAATTTTAGCTTTTTGTAAGAAGACTGTAAATAAAATTACTATCGTCAGTCTCAAAAATCAAATCGCTAAAAATTGCAATCTTGATCTTTGAATTCAAACGAACTTTTTTCCATCTTTTCGGAAAAAAAAACACGAATTCGTTAAGAATTAATATTCCACGAAGATCGTAATATGCGGTGGGCCGCAAAACAATTTCTTACGCTGTATTGAGCCCCACCGAACCTTATCTTCTAACATCTATCATGGAACGATCAATAAATTTACGCCTCTGCCAACCCATCCGCGAAAGCATGTCGGTGTCTTTGGAGAGAAAAACTTGTGGAGGTTAGATAAGTATTACCCGATCGAGAAGCCTTGATTTGTAGGACGAAAACGTATTGATCGAAGTCAAAACACGTGTACCAAATGAAATCCAAGGGTTCTAATCACTTCGTACAATTTCTATTTACAATACTGTTGGATGCCATCAGGCTTAAAATAATTTCACGGCTTGTAATTAAAAATTAAAGGAAAATTTAATACCAGCTTCAGCTTTCACGCGGTTGCGTTTATTAGTGAGTTAATTTTGCATTAAAAGTAAGTTTTACATTGTACCTAATTTAGAGGAAAGGTACGCGGTCGTTAAAATACGTATCGTCTCTTGATGCTTGTCCTCCGCTTGAACTTTGGACCCGTTAGCATTTTACGTTCGGCTGCTTTATTTATAAAAAAGTTAATATTGTTTTTATTTTGTTAGTTTTTCTTGGGTAAATCTCTTCATGGCGTGTAAATTATGAATGAGAAGGGAATATCCTGAAAAGTTCATGAGAAGCTTGCCGGGAGATGCAATGATTTACCCTTTCCTGGCGTCACTTCTTCCTAATTTTTTTTAAGCTCAAATCTACGAAAAATTTTTCCCGAAGGGCCTTGATCTCCCATCGCCATCAATCTCCAGCTGTGATCCCGTCGTTTTAGCGATTAGTACAATCAGTAGCAGAATCACTTTTAGATTGGTAGTAACTGAGAAAAAGCCTTGCATTATTTTCCCTTGTTTTGTTTATCTGCCTTTAAAGAAGGTGTCTCAGGCTATTTGGTACGTTTGGTTTTGCATTGTGGGGCTAAAAGCACGGAGGAACTCAAGAAGAAATCCGGAGTTTTCCGAGCTGCGACCGACAGAAAGATGAGAGCTTGACGGCTATGAGTGGGATACGGACGACGTATGACGGCATTGTCTTCAATTTCTTTTCTTCATGATTGAAATGAAAGCGAGATCTCAATTTTTAGGGTTTAAATTCCTGTAGCTAGATTTAAAGAAAAGATTGAAATCTTTCTCTACTTCTTTTTGATCGACGTTCGCCTATTTGCTGGATCTTTTCCGGTTTTTTTCTTTTTCGGCTGTAATGGCTCCCTTGTTCGATTGGCGTAAAAGGAGAGCCGTACAACGGGGCACCCCTGGTAGGTGAAAATGGAGAACCCCAACTGAGTCGATCTCGGAGATTCCACGTTTGAGGACGACGATGAAATCTCCGGTGGCGACGAGCCTGCCGGCGCACGGAAAGGCGGAAGGGAAAGAATGCGAAACAAATCACTTGGGTTCTACTCCTCAAAGCCCACCGAGCTGCCGGCTGCCTCACTTCACTTGCCTCCGCTGTCGTGGGTCTCGCCTCCGCAGTTCGCCGCCGCGCGGGCTCCTGGCCGAACCGACTCCGATTCCGACGAGAGCAGCTCTGCGTCGCCGCTTCTACTTCAGCATTAAAATATTTCTTCTGCTTTCCATCTTTCTCCTCGCGTTCGAGATTGCGGCTTATGTGAAAGGCTGGCACCTTCCGCTCCTGAGCTCCATAGCTTCAAGCTTCATCTTTAAAAAGTTTCGGAGCATTTTCGCTCCATTTATACAGGCTGGGTCATCTTTCGCTCAGAGTACATAGCTCCACCTCTTCAGTTCCTTGCCAACGCCTGTGTCATCCTCTTTCCCTGATTCAGCATGACCGCGTCATTCTTTGCTTCGGATGCTTTTGGATCCGCTTCAAGAGGATCAACCCGTTATCAAACCGACTAAAGAAGATGTCGAAGATGGGAAATACTTCCCATGGTCCTCATCCAGATACCCATGTGCAATGAGAGAGAGGTAGGTTTGCAAAGGATGAGATATGGCAAAATGTGCATTGAATATTTATTTCTTTTAGAAAATTTCAGCTCGATTTTTTTCATTTTCAGGTTTACCAGCACCAGAGCCATGCAATTGTAACCTTGATTGCCAAAAACGAAAATGCTAATCCAGGTTTTGGATGATTCTGATGATCTGACGACACAGGCCATGATTAGGGAGGAGGTGACAAGTGGGAACAAACTGGCGTTGGAATCATCTACTGCCACCGGGTTATCAGAGATGGCTATGAAGGTTGGAAATTCTTAAAGTCAGCCATGACTCGTAACTATGAGGGATTATGAATTTGTAGCCATCTTCGATGCCGACTTCCAACCCGCTCCGGATTTCTTGAAGCGAACAGTTCCGCATTTCAAGGTGGCACTGGTTTTGACTAACTCTTCCTTTTTTTATCTTTTTTGGTTCAAATTTCTTTTGTTGACAATTTTAGTGATGCTGACTTTCAGGATAACGACGAGCTAGCATTAGTCCAAGCCAGGTGGTCGTTTATTAACAAAGATGAGAACTTGTTGACCAGGCTTCAAAACATCAATCTTTGCTTCCATTTTGAGGTGGAGCAGCAGGTGAATGGGATTTTTCTCTAACTTTTTTGGGTTCAATGGAACCGCTGGAGTTTGGAGAATCAAAGCATTGGAGGATGCTGGCGGATGGCTGGAGAGAGGACAACAGTTGAGGATATGGACATTGCTGTTAGGCTCATCTCAAGGGTTGGGTTCGTTTTCTTGAATGATGTTGAGGTTTTAAACGTGCTCCTCTTTTTGGCTGCATAATTTTTCAGTATATTTGAAATGCTTGCTTGCATGAGCTGGAAAATTGGTTTATCTTATTTCCTCTTGTAGTGTCAATGGAATTGTTGAATCCTATGAAGCTTACAGGAAGCAGCAACACCGGTGGCATTCCGGGCCAATGCATTTGTTCAGGCTTTGTTTGCCAGTTATTATCAGATCCAAGGCAGTTCATTTTTAAATCTTTCATTGTACAAATTTGTTTATTTATGCGTGTATTTTATACTCGTGTGTTCAATGACTATTTCTTATTAAGAGTGGTCGCAATTATCCATATGCTTAATTTATTACAACTGTGAAGTTTGTGTAGGTTTTAGTTTTGAACAGTTATTTTATATTTTTCAGAACTCAGTCCATTCTAACTACTTATCCGTGGTTGGTACCATTTGGCCATTTTGTAGAATGCCATTAATCTCCAATTTTGGTGCCAAACAATCTTTTCTGGCATCCTTAGCTAACTATGGGGTGTCCCAGTTTCTAATCGACATTTATCATTTGATCTTTTACATTGCCTGATTGGTTCTTCTGGATGAGTTTTCTTGACACACAAGTTCTTTCTTTGGTTTTCTTTTTCTTTTCTTATCTCCCTTTTTTGGTTGCGTCCCTTCTGACGACTAATACATAAATTATCATTTTAAGAGGGTCTATATAGGAGTAGTCAAGCAGAAGCGTGGAACGAGCTGGGGATACCTCACCATACCTACCGACGTTTGCATTGAGGCTCTCGAATTCGAAAGTCGGAGAATGTCAAGTTGATATCCCGTCATCCATGACCTCTTCAAATATACACTAAATGTTCTCGTCACGTATTCGTTCCTCTACTCATATTCCCCTACTCCATAGACATTATTATTATACACTTATGTTTGTAACATGTTACTGCATAGATTGGCACATTATTGTGGAAAACAAATTTCCTACTGCCTTATTTTTCCGATATTCATGATAAACTTACTAAAAGCCAAATTAGTTTGTTAGTTGTCTCTATCAGTTGAGTGTGTTACCCGGTAATTGTTGAATTTTTATGCTCCGCGACTCCATAGACATTTATTATTATACAATTATGCTTTTTACATGTTTCTGCATATACGTACATTATTGTGGAAAGAAATTTACCTCCTGTCTTATTTGTTCGATCTCTACATGGTAAACTACTAAAAACCAAAATTAGTTCGTTTCTGGTCTCTATCAGTTGAGTATATTAACAGGTAATTTTTGACCATTTTTATAAAAGCATAATGAAGCATCTAATCAATGTGTCTTTTCATATGAACACTGAAAGGCACCGGCATGTTCGTTGTCACTTTCACACCTTCATTTTCCTGCTAATTATGGCCCCCATTATCTCTTGTTTTTTTATTCAATGATATTTGCCTCAACTCGGAACTATTATTAAATTGTGTTTCATGCATATATATATATATATATATATATATATATATATATATATATATATATATATAGATTTATCCATTTCATTTTACCGCTTTTTCTAATTTAACATTCTCATTTTCTACACTAAAAATGCCAAGTCTTTCAAATCATATATAAAGATAGTGCTGATCATGAAATGCCTTTCTAGTGTAGTGGTTTTTTTTTCTTTTTGGAACTTGTTTTTAATTTTTTCATCAAACCTGTCTGAAATTAGTATCAAATCATAGACATTGTGCGACAGAACTGAAATTAGATGTTAAATCTGTCTTTCAAACTTTGCCATCAGTATTATTTTTCATCTCTCTTGTTATTTTACAGTTGTGCTAACTATATAGAGTACTTTCATTTAATGCAGATTGCATTCTGGAAGAAGGCCAACTCATCTTCTTCTTTCTGCTCCGCAAACTCATCTTACCATTCTATTCATTCACTCTCTTCTGCATCATACTCCCTATGACAATGTTCGTACCAAGCTGGACCTCCAACCTGCTGTCTGCTACATCCCTGCTACAATGTCTTTCCTCAACATTCTCCCTGCTCCGAGATCTTTTCCGTTCATCGTCCCCTACCCTTTGTTTGAGAACACTATGTCCGTCACCAAGTTCAACGCCATGATATCGGGCCTGTTTCAACTTGGTAGTGCTTATGAATGGGTGGTTACCAAGAAATCTGGCCGTTCTTCAGAAGGTGATCTCGTTTCCTTGTTCGAAAGAAACCAAGCACCATCGTGGAAATTCGGTGTTTCCTGCCTCGATTCTGTCGCCATTGAGTTGACAACAGTGCAGAAGAAACTACCGAAGAAAAAGCACAACAGAATCTATCGAAAAGAGCTTCCTCGCCTTTCTTCTTCTAACTGCGGCAGCTCGCAGCTTGCTTTCCGCCCAAGGCGTCCATTTCTACTTTTTGCTCTTCAAGGTATTCTCCTTTTATTGATTGGTCTTGACCTAATTGGCGAGCAGATCGAGTAATTCGAACTGGAGGTGAGTTCATGCATGGAAAGCCTTGGAGAGAAGCAAAGGGTGGATGGTGTTAGCCATTCCCTCGAGTGAGGAAGATAAGAGAGGGTGAAATTTGCAAAGCAAGCCCGTTGGTGGTGTAGATATTCTTATTCCCAGGCCTGTTAGATGCTTCAGATTCTTCAATCTTCCATTTTTTTCCATAAAATTTTGATTTTAACTGGGAATTTTCAATTACAGCTTATGAAGACAGCTTTGAATGTACTAGAATAATTCAATTATGTGTTATTGTTAAATTTGTGGATATCATCATCATCACTAGTAGCTGAGGCCGGCTTTATGATTCCTCATATTTTCTCAATTCTGCAAATTCTTTGTTAAGATGTTAAATCTTCATTAGTTCAGGCTTTGGTAGTTTTCTACATAGCCAAAATGTATTCATGGAATTTGAGTTAGGGCCTTATTTTAAGTAACGTTTTTAGGTTTCTCTTAGTATGTTTTTATAAAATTTTTTTTTTGTTAAGGTACGATCTTAAGTAATGTTTTTAGTTTCTTAGTATGTTTTTTGCCAACTTTTTTGATAAAGGTGAAAAAGTGTGCGCTCTCCTGCTGCCACTGCACTAGTTCTGCATATTAAATTTGCTAAAGGTACACTGTGGAATCACAAGTCATTTTAAAATATAACGACTGAAGCACATGCCAAAAGCTTTTGCTTGGTGAAATCATATCTTAATTAATTGTGTTTCAGGTCTCGAGCACTAAACTAACAGCTAAACTAATTAAAGAGCATTGCTTTCATTTGAAGTCATTTAAGCAAGCTTTGTTTCTGATTTGTGGCCGTCAAATAAGCTTATTGCTCGCGATCAACAGTTTCGTCATCGTGACTAATAAGCTGTACTGATTGTTTCAATAAAGAACGAGATCAACACGAATAATTTTTCGTCGGCTCGTTAAACGAACCAAACACCAACAGTGGCGCGTTCTTCGTTGCTTCTTCAACATTATCGTTCTAAATATAAAATAATTATTTATTAAAAATTTATAAAACTTAAAAAATAATTATATTATATATTTTAAAAATTGATCAAATTTAAAAATTAAATTCTATATATTATAATATATAATAAATTAATAATAATAAATTGTATTAGTAATATAAATATTATATATTTATATAAAATAAGTTATATATAATATACTAATATAATAATAATATTTATATATATTAATAATTTAATATATAGTAATTTAATTGCAAAGAATAAAGAGAGAAGAAAACCTTAAGGGCCCCTAACCCTGCATTTCGTTTTAGTGTTTGACGCTCAGCCTTTTTCCCCCGAGCGTCGCGGCCGGCTCTCCAGCCTCTCCTAAATTTCATTCTCTTCGCCTCAAAACCGCTTGTGTTGAATGTTGTCTTGCCTTCTAATCGCTTCTATTTCGTCTTCAATATGTTTCGCGCTTCGGATCAACTACGCGGTATTTCGTCACAGTTTCGGCATTTTGTTTGCTGTTTCAGAAGTTTACCGAGGTGTCATCTACTCATCTTTTGAGTATATTTTCTTTAACATTTCAAATTTAACTTCATGCTTCGCTCTAAAGTCAATTTTCTATAAATTATTTTTAGGTTTATTTTCTATTTTTTCACAACCTGTGATTAATTTGCATTCGTTTCGTCTTCATATGTAGTGCGATCTTTTTTTTTGTGCGCAACATGCTGATAAGTCTTTTTTTTTTTACAAGAATAAACATCGAGATCTTTTATTTTTTTTGTCGAGCATCTTTTCGATGCTCCAAATCGGAGTTGTTGCATCTATAAATGTTAATATATTTTCAAGAAAAGACCGTAAATGTGTGTATATAGTCCGGATGAATGTAAGATTTCATAATTTTTTGCTTTAAAATGTCAAGTCATACGCTCGTTAAGCTATGCATGAAGCTCAATATCTATTTATAACAGATAATATTTTGTTATATGCTTATATTAGTGAAACCATTGTTATCTTGATTTTGCATCACTAATATTTTGGTGCTCATATCAAAAGCTCTACAGTAATCCGCCAGTACCATTAATCATATTCTATGTTTTGTTAGATGCTTAGATTGCTGAAGCCATTAATTGTCAACTTGGTTGACATCTTCTATGTTTTGTTATAGCATTGGTAATTATATTAATATAGAAAATTGTGATAATCGAATCCGGATTTTTGCACCATAAAATGCAGAATTCAATGGTTCAACCTGATTTTAATCAAAGTGCTGAACAGATGATGAAATATGGTTGTGGTTATGAAAGATGGATGTTCTCGTTATGAAATATGACTTTAATGGTTATCAAAGGTCAATGCTAAAAACGCAAAGGTTCAATGGTTCAACCTTTAATTGCTTTTTGGTCGTACATCTTCCACGTTCGTTACGAAATACTTGGGCTGTGGCTTTAATGAACATTGATGTGGCTTTTTAACGTTTACCGCCAGCCTCTCTCTCTCTCTCTCTCTCTCTCTCTCTCTCTCTCTCTCTCTCTCTCTCTCTCTGTGTGTGTGTGTGTGTGTGTGTGTGTGTGTGTGTGTGTGTGTACTTGCTTCTACTCTTGAATTGGAACTTGAGCAAGTCTCACGATTAGGTTTCCTTTGCATGTTTTTATCCGTGAGATACATTTTGGATATGCAAATTTAGGGTTAGGATATGCAAATTGAAGGATAAAATTAGTGTGAAAAGTTTAAAAAGAAAGGTTTTTCTAATCCTTTTACTCTTAATCAAATTCTTATAATGCAGCTTAGTTTCACCATCCGATTAATGCAAGTTCATTTTGTTAATAAATAATATCTCTTACTTTCTTTTATCCTCAATTTTATTTCTATCAATAATATTATCATGAATCATACATGTTCTTTAATTTTCTTTTTCTATTTGAAGGGCATTTTTTTATATTACAAATCATTTAATATTATATTATTTTGCATGCATATTTACGATGCCAAATGTCAACATTCTCAATCTTTATCAAATGACGAACAATTGCCACTGCTATACAAGAAGGAATTGATAGTTCACAACCTATTGAACTGATTGTTGGAAGCACAAGTATGTAAATTCAAGGTACGAAAGGCAGAAGAGAAAATCAACTCGTGTGGAAGTATTTTATAGATGTTAATTCAAGTTCTAAAGGATCCGAACTATCATATATTCAATGCATTTGTCATAAGTGAAAATCCCGAGACCAAGTCTGGTACAACCTCGCAACTACTTAGGCATGTTAAGGAATGTGCTAAGATAAAAGCGAAGAGTCAACAACAAGATGATTTATCGACAAAGACAAAATTTACCGAACTTACCTTTTGGAAGTTTAGGTGAATCAGACGTTCCTATTTTCTATGATCCAAAAATTATGATCAATGTATCATAAAGAGAGGTGATAATTATACATGAGTATCCTTTCATGATGTTTCCGAGAATACTTTGTTCAATATATTTCTGTTAAAAATCATTAATCCCAACTTTCGAGCGTTTAAGAAACACAATGAAAAATGATTGCACGAAAGTTTACGAGTGCGAGAAAGAAAGCTTGAATCTCGCCTTCATGGGTGCACACCAGTCGGAGACGACGACCAGCCGCCGTTGGATCGAGCGTGTATCGAATGGACGGCTCAGATTACGTCTGACCAGAGAACAATACGTGAACAGCGGGTCGCGTGGCACTGAGTCGGATGGCGGCGGCGAATAGGAGCATGCCGCATGGAGCTTCGGAGACGCTAAGGTTGCCGTGGCGCTGAGTCGCATAAGTAGGAAAATATGGAATTTATGATTTAATTAAATGCCTGAAACTTAGAAAATCCATATCTTTGTGTAGAAAAATCACAAAAATAAAATAAAAATACCCTCTTACTCAGTGAATAGAGGAGAATAATGTGGAAAAAGAATTGAGCTAATTTGATGAGTATTTTATTTTTAAATAATTATTTACTCATTTCAATATTTTAATTCTCCATTTGCATAGACAATTCATCATGACATGAAACCATAGGGCTTTTGAAGCCTCTGATCTTCAGAACATTCCCTGAATTTTTTAAGGTCAGAGGCTGTCTCTATGGCAAGTTATGTATTTTTCAAGTTTATGTCACTGTTTTTTGTATTTTAATTCCATTAATTAGCATATTGCAAAGAAAATTATAAGAAAATTTGGGGAAGTTTCTTAGACCAGAGGACCCTAGGATAATTATGTTTTGAGTTAATTCATTAGGAATAACCTTAATTGGCCTAATTACTCAAAACTAAACTTTAATTAATTAGGGTTAACCACACATCAAAAGAACTTGAAAGCAATTCTCCACTGATTTTTAGGATTAGAGGGACCTCACATAAAAATTTGAAATCAATTAGACATGTTCAACCTTACTAAATGGATTAATTAGGTCACATGAGTAAAATTAAACATAAAAAATTCATAACTCCAAAATACATTTTAAAAATTCACCAAATTAGTTTTCGGATTTCTCTAGTAATAGAGGAGTCTAAGAAAATTAAAATTGGAATTTTCTAAAAATCTTCATTTTTCACCTTATTTTAATATTTTAAAAATTAAAAAATAATAAAAATCACAAAAATATTGAAAATCATGAGAATGTTACATTTTAACTCCTAATCACTTAGGAAAAAGCTAAATATTTTTCCCAAGTCCCTAGGATAAGATATTGAATTTTAAAAGACTTAAAACAATTTTTAATATTAAAAAATGAATTTTCCAAAATTTTCACTAAATTAATTCTAATAAATTAAAGAAAAATTAGAAAATTATAAAGTTTATTTCTCTGGACTCCTTGAGGTCAGAGAGATTTAAGAAAAATATAAAATCTATTTTTCAACTTTAATTTTATTTTATAATTGATTAATACTCCAAAACTCAAAATAATTATAATAAATAAAATATAATTCAAAAAATCACCAAAATTTGTCCAAGTGATCCCCTGGTCATTAGGAACATCCCATAATTTTCTTAAGAACAGAAACCTTACCTTGGTCATGTTTTTGAATTTCCATTAAAAATCTCTATTTTCTATTAAAATAAATATATAAATTAAATTAAAAACAGAAAAATCACATTTTCTCCTCTAATGTCTTAATTGACATGTGAGTGAAGTGACATAAAAAATTTCAAGCTCATTTGAGCCCAATTTGATTAGTTATGAAATAATTAAGCTTAAAAGGGCATATTAATAATTAAGAATTTTAACCTCTAATTAAAACTTTAGGTTTAATCAAAATGGGGGGGGGGGGTAAAATATTTGATTTTAATTCTTTTTTAGATGATTGAAACTTTGGAAAATAAAAGGGTAGGAACTCATTGATCACTTTTAATAAACCAAAAAAATGAAACCTTAATTAATTAAATAATTTAAATTTTGGAATAATAATTAAAAAATTGGATTATTAAAATGGGGATATAATTTAGAGAGACTATAATCACTTAAACTAAAATCCTCAAATGAATCACTTTAATTATATTTAACTCTTAATTAAACTTAAGATGATAATTGAAATTAATAAATTAATAATAAAGAATAGGTAACCCTTAATTAAATTAAAACTTAAAAACATTAAATAACTTGATAATTAAATTTAAAGAAATTTAAAACATTCAAAAAAAAATTAATTTCAAAAATCACTTAAAAAGAAAATTTAAAACAAACTTGAAACATCAAAATCAATTTAAAAAAAATAATTCTTAATTAAAAAATCAAACCAATTAAAAGTTAATCTAGAATATTGCAATTAAATTAAAATTAAATCATTAAAGTCTAAATTAAATAATTTAAACTCCTCTTTCAATTCAAATAGTTTAAAACACTTAAGAATAAAACAACTTGAACACTATTCTAAACTTAAATTTATTAAAATTTTATAACTAAAATAAATCACCTTAAAATATTAATTTTAATTTTAAATCGTTAAAATTCTTAATAAATTGATTTTCCCCTAAAGACTTTTATCATTATAACTCTTAAATGAAGCATCAAGTGAGGTGTCACTTCATTCATGGGATAATCAAATGTCCTAAGTTCACTGAGCAAGAGTTAAAACTTAACTAAAAATTTATGGATGATTGATTCATCTCTACAATAAAAATTTATTTAGACTCGAAATAATCTCAGAAGTATTGAAAAGATGTTTAGAACCCGTTCTAAGCACTTCTTCAATATAATGAGGTGTTTTAAGAAGAATAATTGAACTTAATTGTTCTTTGGTGAAGAAAATCATCCACAAAATATAAAGAACCTAGACGTCATAGGAACCGACTAGCAGTAGGATTAGGATCTTGGTAGACAACCAAAACCCTTCCCTTAGCTTTACCTTGGTACTTGTTGCAAATATTTAAACGTTCTAACAGGTGTTTTAAGTGCATCTTGGAATGATGGGAAGACCCTCCAGGTACGCTTTTACTTTATTGCAATTTACTTTATTGCAACTTATTTACCTGCACTGCGCTTTACTTTTCTTGCATGATAAACAGGATTGTTGCATGAAAACCGAAACCTTTAGGATAGCCACAAAACCGAAACCAAAACTAAATTAAAATTCACACAAGATAAAATTCACCACCACAACATCTAAAATATAAAACAACTCAAAATTTAATCACAAACGTAACAACAAAACCACAACTTTAACTAAATTAAAACGTCTCGTTGAATGATCGGGAATACCTCGGATGATGTAACCCACGTGTTGCTAATAGGATTTCCCACGGTCTAAATGAAAGTGTGGAACTCATTCCGTTGAGTTTAGCAAATTCATCTGAACTACGTGAATTTGATGAAAATAACGGTGTCGGGATGACGGAACCGTGGGATCTTAATCGGTTCTGTTTAATCAACTTTAAGATTTGTTTTAATTAAAACACTAAAGACATTTAGACTTTAAGATTTCTCTAAACCAAGATACTTTTCTCATCCCCTGATTTTCACCTTCTAAAACTAGACCTCTGCAACAACAAGGAGCTTGGAGCACAGCGGGCAGCACGGCCATCGTCGTCAGCAAAACTTAGATCGACATCAACAAAACCATTCTTAGAATTAAACAACCAAACCATAGGACTTCGAGGTAGTTTGCCTAGTGCAACATAAATCCTCAACTCTTCGTTAGGCATTTTGCATAATCATGTTATGTAAATTAAGCCCTAACCAGTTTTAGGATTATGAGGTAGTCGTTTGGTACGACCTAAACACTCACATCTTCGAGACTATTTGTATGATCATGTCGTACAAATATAAGTCCTAATAAATTAAAACTGGCAGGATTGAAACATTAAATAATTTTCTCAAATTGAAGCCAAACCATAGGATAGTTGGGAAGTCACCGAAGTTTACTTCGGGTTCGTGACATCCTCTACTTTTCTTTCACTGGACTCTTAAAATAAAGTGTTCCAAATTTGAGCTATTCCCTTTTGAAATTCCAAAATTCAATTGTTTGAAACCTTAAACTTTGAAATTCTTGAGAGCAAAACCACTGATTATTATCGAGAGTTTTCTTAAATGATTCCCGTCATTTAAGATGTAATTAACTATAGGGGCTTGCTCTTATAGGGAACTTTAAGAACCTGAGTAATATAAACCACCGCTTAATTCCTTTATATTAAGTAGGGAACTTGTCGGCTTATAAAATTGGTTCGCAAACCAAACAGATGTCACAAATCTTCTAGTTTATTTAATCGAGCCCCATCGTCAAGCAGTGTGTTTGTCCTTCGAGATAGATACACGGTTTGTGATGTGGTGCTCGTTTATATAAACTATTTGGGATGTGAGATCTGTTTGATTTCATATCTTAAAATTTTCAAACTTAAAGTTATTTTCAAAATCAAATACTACTTTATAAATTATATATATATATTTAAATTAAATTTAAAATTTAAAATTCACCGGCAATTTCTGTAGGTGACCCCTTTTCAAAATACAACACACATAACCTAAAAATATACCGACAGAAGCTTGAGGGGAAGCCTAATCAAAAATTGGTTTCACTTAAATCTTTTTAAATGAAAAGACTTAAAAATAATCCTAAGCTTATTCTTATTTCAGAAGGGTATTGGTTAAATTGGTATAGAGAAGGTGCTTAAATTCCATTTTTATACTTTCTATGAATCTTTAGTTTGACAATTTTCAATAACTTTTGAAGTAAATAAAAAATCAGGATCCTAAGTTGAATATGAGATATTCATACACTCTAGTCCTAGGTTGATTTGCTAGAATTTCTCCTATGTTATCTATAATATTTCTGAGATAAAACTATAGAAAAATCTATTGAAACCCACAACCACAAGTCAACATATTTTATTTTTAAAGTTAGTGTGTTACTTGAGGACAAATAACAGTTAAGTTTGGGGGTATTGACATGCCTAAAATATATACGGTTTTTGCTATATAATTTTACTCATTTTTGATGATATTACACTTAAAAGGAATGTATTTTGTATGTTTTTTTGGTTTTAGGTACAAGAAATGGTGATTGGAGCAAAAGGAAGCAAAAATGATGCAATTTGGAGCAAAAACGGGCAAGAAAGCAAATTATGGCTTGACACATTTCGATAAGTCTTTACGTTTAATCTCTTTTATACTTCTTGAATATTTTTGAATAAGATTACACTTTAAAGAAAGATTGTTTTTATGCTTATTTTGTAGGGTTATCTGTTTGGAACGCAACGCAACTGAAACGGGGCGAATTAGAGCTGAAACAGAGCCAAATGAAACAAAATGGTGGAGCTGTGCAGGATGGGCGCCGAGGGCACCCAAACCGGCTCCGGCGGCGCTAGAAACCCAAGGGCACGAAAAATAAGGTGCTAGCAGTGCCCTATTCAGCGCCGGCGGTGGTCCGGATGGTTCGGATGCGATATTCAGCTGTTTTTGGCCATATACATCGAATCTGGACGGTTTTTGTAAGGTTTCTTCATGCTCCTTTTGGGAAATTCATTCCTACACTATTTTAAACCGAATTTGATGCAAATAAGTAGAGAGAGATGTTAAGAAAATTAGAATAGGAGTAGAAATGTAGATTTCTACCTTTTTCGAGAGAATGGTGCGGGTATTTTGAGAGAATTTGTAAGGAAATGTTCTAGCATTGCATGGATCGGCGGGAGACTTTATGGGAGAGATTTTTATCTTTCTTTCAAGGGGAAAAAGCTATGTATTGTGTTCTTAATTATCTTATGATTTTATAAACACTTATTTTATGGATTTTCTTTGAAATGAGTTTTTCCGTTTTGTTTTATTTGTGTTTTGCGATGTCTTTCTCTTACTCTTTCTCCTTCTATGGAAATACTGACATGAGAAGATTATGCTATTGTTTCCATTCTAATTTTCTTTTGTAATGAGTATGACTCATGTTTAGGATATTGGGATGCTTTCTAGAAGAATTTTAATTATAATTGTGATGGTTTTTACTTGCACTTCATTTACATTACAAAAAGGGCCCGTTGTATTGTTAAAATTCGTTGTAATTGCATTATCTCGAAAGGGCGATGTAATTCTCAACAAAGTGGAACCACATTCAATGTCCGTGAATGAATTGCGTAGTTCATTGGGATTGAGTGCAAATAAATAGGGAAATATGGTTTCATGGGTATTGAATTAGAGGTTTCAGGGTGACAGACTGAGATCCCCAATTTGGTCCTAAAGTTTGGTAACTAAAGCTAGGGTTAGCCTTCAGGTGAAGGGAAGTGGGAGCTCTGAAGTGGCAGCCAGTATCCTCCCAGCCTAACCTTGGATTTAGGGACTAAGCCTAGGATTTGCCAATGTTCTTTATAGCACTCTGAAGAGGGGGTACTCGGAAGAGGGTAAAGAATAGGATTGCTCCTATTTGACACATACAATATTTAATGCATCTCATTCCTATACATTATCCAATTCATTACATGAGAATAGTAGTTTTTATTATCTCAAATTTACCATACCAATTTCCCCAAAAAGGGTTATCTTTAGTATTAATATTTGCATTAGGGAGTAGTTATTATTCTTACATATAATCATCTGCATTTAGGAGTAGTTGTTAGAAAAACCACTTATATCACCCTTTTAAACTAAGGCTGTTAGTAGTAAACTAGAATTTGACTAAGAACCTCTTACCTCGCTTCCCTGTGGGATCCATAAACGGGACTCCATTAGAGCCCTGTATTACTTAATACGATACGTATACTTGTGTTAGATCTTTGTGACTTTATAAAAATTATTATATATCTATTGTTCATAAATCCTTGCATATAAAAAAAGTCGCATCATATTCTAGGAAAGAAAGTTCAATCTTTTTTTGTTAATTTTTATAATTTGAAATGAAAGTAAACAACTACTTTAACTAGATTTTTGTAATACGAAAGCAAATGCAAGTAAAATACCTTTTTTCCTTATTATGAATCGTGACAATTCATGGAATTTTGTTGCACAAGTATCTAAAGTGTGTTGTGTCAAATAGGAGCAATTATATTATTTACCCTTACTGGAGATGCTACAAAGAACGTAGATTCATCTAGTGTTTTAGTAATCTTGAAGATGGGCTAAGCAGGAAAAGATACTACCTCTCACTCTAGAGTTTTCTCTTCTCCTTTCACCTGGGGCCTAACATCACGTATCAAGACATAAAAAAATAGATCGAATTAGGGCCTTTAGCCTGTCACTTTTAAGTCCTCTAATTCTACACCCATCAAAGTATATCTCCCTATTTATTTGCACTCAACCATATGGATTACATTCTCACCCATATAGTCTCATATGATTCTTTCCAATTGCTGACTGAGACGATAACATACCGGTTCTTACATGTTCTCACAACATATATTAACATCTTAATTGGCCAAATTAAGAAGTAAATGAAGTGCAAGGTTTTGAATCATCACAACTTCTTCCAACATTGATTTCCTATACTTCACACAACATCCATTCACAACTTAATTACTTCATCATTTTAAGGAAAAACATAAAGAAAACTACTCAGAATTTATGGAGAAAATACCATCAAAACTTGGTTTAAAAGTAAAAATCATAGTGACAACATAAGAAGTCTTAATTAAAAACCAAATTTAATAACAAAGATGGGGGCTTATCTGAAAATTCTCTCCACTAAACTCTTGAAGTTTCTTTGAAAACTTTGATTTTCCTTACAATACTCCTTAGAGGTTGGCGCCCAACTTTAAGGACTTCAATTCTCTCTTCTAATCCTAATACAAACTATATTTAAGTAAGTAGAAATGGTGAAGTGGAGTGGTATGTTACTAAAAACTTTCATACACATTAAATATAAACTACACACTCTCCAACAACAACCACTTTTCTGATCTTCAAGTCCTCTTTTTATAATTTCCCAATAGGCACCTTCGTATCTCTTCAAATGGTGTCCATATTCAACGAATTCTCCGAGAGATGCATCTATTCAAGGGTAATTTAATTTAATTTTGGCATCAATAGGAAGTTACCCATGTTTATACCAAGTGATGCCTCAAACACCCCTTCAAAATAGTGCCTAAAATTAAATAACTCTTCTAAAGTAACTGCCGCGTGTAAGCGTAAGGTCTCGGTGCTTAGCCGCAAGTCTTCTACTGTGTAAGCTCCAGACCTGGGTGCATTGAAGTGGGGCTCTGGCGCATAAGCGGAGGTCCAGGCACTTAGCCTCCACAGATCAATTTTGCACCTTTCTTCATTTTTGCTCCAAATTTGGTTCTTTTTCACTCCTTTCATCACAATCATCCTTTTAATCATATCTGTAAGAAAATCACACAAAATACCTTCCATTAAAGTGCAATATCATCAAAAATAAATATAAAAATGTGTATCAAAACCCCCCAAACTTGAAATGTTACTTGTCCTCAAGTGAAACTATAATCACATAAAATCAAACAAGCAAATTATGTGATGAGTTTCTTTAGGAGTTTCTAAAATTTTGTTCTAGAAATGTAGTAGTCCAATTTAGAAATTATTTTAGTAAATGAGACCAATTCAATGTTTAGAAATGTTTTAGGTAAAGGTTAATGAAAAATATGAATTCCTATTTTATTCAGAAATACTTATAGATTTTTCAAAATATAGGGCTTAAAAATTTTATTTTTTTTACTTAGAAATCTTTACTAAAAATAATTATACTAATTATATTATATTCATAAGCTTCAAGATTTTCTCAAATCTTATACTCTAGAAAGATCAGGTGTGGAACCAATTTTTGATTAGACCCTTAAATCCTCAAGCTTCTCCTTCCTTTTTCACATACTATTTTTCAATTTTTCTTTTTCTTTTTTCTTTTCTTCTTTTCTTTTCTCTCTCATATATATATATATATATATATATATATATAGAGGCAAGGATTACTATATTTGGATAGGCCTTTAATAATCTTGAATTCCACCCTTCATTTCCTAAAGCATAAGGTAGATATATATTTAACTTAGAAATATAATAAATGTTTTAAAAATTATTTTAAATAAAAGAAATTTAAATATTAAAAATAAAAGTCTAATCCTTCTATTTTTCAAAAAATATAACTTTTCCTACTAAAGATAGTTACAAAATATTTATCATTTCTTCACTAAGAAATTTTTAACTTTAAATTTTGTATCATTACTATAAATTTATAACTAAATTCTATTACTTTTTTCTATATTCAAAATTTTACTTCCCTTATATAACTTCATACACATAATTATTTTTCAATCAAAATCCAAATTTTATTTATAACACATTTGAGAGTAAATAAAATTTAAGTTTTTGAAAATTGTTTCAAGTTTTTTGTTATGATAAAACATTTAAGCATAATAAAAAGATACATGAGTAAGAATTGAAAAGTATATGTATCATGCTTGCAGAAATTTTTATATCCTAAATATGTAGGTGTAACAATTAAAAATAGGATTAAAAACAACTAGATCAATTTTTAACTTTTCATTTATAAAAGAAATTCAAAAGACTGCTAAAGTAGTGGAGGAAATAAAAGCAAATTTACACACACTTAAATTGAAATCCACAATAACAATATATATGGTTGTAAATTGAAATGTTAAGCATGAAATTTAAATAGTGGAATTTAATAGTGTTTTAAACCTTCATAATAGTTTCAGGAATAAGTTATACACTAACAAACAATGTACACTACAAATTCGCTAACACATTTAATACCACAATGACTCTAAACATTCACATCACATAATACGAACAAACTACATCCAAAAATAAAATGAAAACAAACTAAAGTCTCTCACCATCTAATACATCAATCAGTAAAGTCCAAACATAAATAGAAAGTTAATAACTCATACATAATAAAAAGTCCAAACATACAGCATAACATAACAATTTACAACACATACAAAACATAAATCTTAATCCTCATCTCCTTCTCATCATCATCTCCTTCATTCCATGTATGAGTTGACTCATATTAGGTGAGGTGTGGATGTGGAGGTAACACAAAACTATAATCTCTTCTGATCAATCTATCGATATAACTGTGATATTCTCATCATACTCACTATGTATCTGAAGAGAATCCCCAATATGATCTACCTTTCTTTCTATATCATGAACTCGATCCACAGTTTAATTTATATTATTTTTCATTTTATTCAACAGTTCCATTTGTGAATTAAAAAACTTACCTGATGATGCCTGGAATGTAGAAGCACGAGATGTAGAAACAACAAAAGTAGATGCACCAGAAGCTCTAGAGAATCCTCCTTTCCAGCCAAAAAGGGAATGCTCAACATATGTCTTCACATTCTCACTAAAAATAGGCTTAAGAGGCTGAAGGAGCTATTCCCAATTATCAAATTTTACACCAGCCGCTCTCACATTGAATGTATAAGGGAAGCAAATCACATACATGCAGTAGTAGCAGCTCTGGCAGAACTCCAAATACAATCATAAATAATCTTCCCGATATCTATCACATTCCCCTGCTGAATACAGTAATTCAATGTAGCTATTTCTCTCGTGACCTCGCTCAGATGATTTGTAGGAATCAACTTAGATGATATAAAATAAAGCCAGGCCTTAGAGGTGGCATTCAGCTTTGAAGCAGGGAAGCTAACTCTTCTCTCATTAGTTATTTTCCAAAATCCTCTTCCATCAGTCAAAGCAGAAATGATTTCATCCAGTTCTTCCTGTACAAGATTATAATTTAAATAAAAACAAAGCAAAAAAATAGAAGAATATATTTCAAAGTCTTCTAATAATCATGTCATATATCACTCCACCGGGCTTTTCAAAGCCTCGCTCTTGAATCAATTTACACAATTGTAGAGCTTGCATGTATCGATCTTGAGCTCTTGAACTTATAAACTTGTCTGAATCAAATGTGCTTCTCCCCTTACTTCTTTTTGGTGCAATTTCTAAAATTTGAATAAAAATTTCCATAAATTCCAAAATTAAGCTAAAATTACTAAACACAACTTCCAAAGGCTTAAACTACTAAATCCAAGTAATGTCTAAAGCATTTTCTCAAATTTTCACCATGAATAGTGATTTTCAGATTCTCCATAATGTTCCTTAAATACATCGTAAAAATCAAAAGTTTTTACATTGGAGTAGTTCTCTTACCTTAAGAAGATCAAATCTAGCAAATTTGGCTTGAAATGACTCAAAAATCACAATTTTGGAGATGCTATAACTCCTAGGTCGTGAAATCCGAACAAAGAAGATGATGGGGAGAAGAAAAATGGCAAATTTCTAGTTTTAAAATCTGAAAATCGATTTTTGCAAACCGGCGCCTAAGCGTAAATGTTCAGTGCTTAGCCGTGAGGCACAGGCGTGTAAGTGCGGGGTCTCGATGCTTACCTATGAATTTGCTAATTTTGATTTATTTCGTTAAATACACATTTAAGCTCATTTAATCAACCCTATATTGTTTTAATAAGTATATCCTCTCCTTATATTCTTCTTATCTCCAGAATCACGCTTTTATATTAAAATTCAACTTAACATGGCTAAATTTGGCCAAAGCCCTAAAATCCACCAAATTCACCTCCCAAATCAATTCACCATCACCCCAAACCTCTTCCAAAATCTTTATGACTATCATATAAGCCATTTTGATCAATTAATTTGATTCAAACCAAACCCAAACTCAAGTTAGCCAAACCTAAACCCAAACCAACCCAATTGGACAAATGATTTAAATTGAACCAAACCAAGCTAAATTGGACCAAACCAACTTCATGGCAGCCAACCCTAGACCTCCTAGGATAGGTTTGACCTAACCCAACCTAAGTCCCTTGAGCCATGGACCAATGGTCTGCCTCCTTGGACCATTGGGTTTAGCCACTTAGCTAAGCCTAAGTCCCATCCCTAATTCCTAGTCAAGCAACCTTCCTGTCAGGTTTAATTGCTCTAAACTCCTCCCCCACTCCTCCTCAGCCTGCTTGTTGCCTGCCTAGTCCTTGCCAGCCGCCACATCAGCCGGAATAGGCACGCCTGAGCACCCCCATGAGCATAAAAATCAAAATTAAGCCATGACAGTGAGCAATCCCCTCACAGCGCACCTGCCCTGCTCAGCCCTCACCCTAAGCAGCCCAGGGCACTCATTGCCTGGCCCTGAGCTCCCCTCTCCGGCGAGGGCTATAAAATGCCTCCTCCACAGCCGAGTTTCAGAGGCTGAAAATTTCGTCACGAATCCCTCCCAAATTGCTCCCAGACCTATTCCCAGCCAAGAGAAGAAGATCCCCACCATCCTCTTGCCCTGATTTCCACCACTTGAGCTCAATTTCTCAGTTTAAATTCAGGCCAGAAACAAGACACTCCTGAAACCTCAACCAAAATCAAATTAACTGCACCTACACTATCCCTACAACAAGAGAAGAAGCCCCCAAGTGAAAGCCCCATCACCAGGCTACCCACCTGTATTATCGACCAGAGCTCCAAATTGGCCTTGGTCGAACTTGGGTCTAGGCATTTCACTACGACTAGAGGCTCAATCCATAGGCTCCTTGAACCTCCACAAATGTGCCGAGCATCTCTGATAGAGGCCTCACCTCTTAGAGCAAAGGTATTGAACTCCTCTTCCTCCCGAGCTTCCATGAATTCCCCATTTCATTTTACTTAATTCTAATGCATGTTAGTCATATGGATAGCTTCGTCTAGGCTAGACGAGCATGTAGAAACAAACCTCACTTGATTTGGCTGAGAAATGAGGGAGATATTAGGGCTAGAAAACACGCGGCTCTCGGGTTGCACCAGACGGAGAAGATGAACCAGAGCCGTCCGATCGCGTGTATATCTAGTGGAGGGCTCAGATTGCGCCGGACCAGGAGACAGAATGAAACAGCGGAATGCGTGGTTTTCGAGTTAGATGGCGGTGCCGAATCAAACCGCTCCGCATGTACTCTCGATCTGCCGTAGGATCTAGTCAGCACCGCGCTGGATAAGTAGGAAAGTAGGTTTTTTCCTATTTATTTAAATCACATAACTTTAAAAATGGATATCTTTTCATAGAAAAAATCACAAAAATAAACTAAAAATACCCCATTGCTCAGTGAACAGAGGAGAATAATGTGGAATTAAAATCAAAATATTATATTATGTATTTGATTTTTATATATTTATTTACTGTCCTAAGTATTTTAATTCTCCATTAGCATACATAATTCACCATGACTTGGGACTATGGGGCTTTTGTTCCCTTTGATCTTGGGAACATTCCTTAAATTTTTCAAGGTCAAGAGGGACCTCTAGACATAAATCCATATTTTCTAAGTTTAGGTGCCTGTTTTAATGAATTAATTCAAAAAATTAGCATGCTGATTGTAAAAATCTAGAAAAAATTAGGGGAAGTATCTTAGGACCAGAGGACCCTAGGAAAATTGTGGCATGATTTAATTCACTGAAAATAACCCTAATTTGACCAAACACTAAAGACTGAACTTAAATTAATTTGGAACAACCACACATCAAAATGGCCTGAAATCAATTCTCCACTGTGCTCTAGGATTAGCAGAACCTTACATAAACATTTCAAGTTAATTGGAGTAAATTTAACCCACTAAATGAATTAAACAAATGACATAATCATATTTGAAATTAAAAAAATTCATAAAACCTAAAATATAACTAAAAAATTCAGCAAATCAATTTTGGGGGTTCTTTGAGGTCAGAGGAGTCCAAGAAAATTAAAATTATAATTTTCATAAAATTTCCATTTTTAACATATTTTTGAATATTTTAATAACTAAAAAATCATGAAAATATTAAAATTCACCAAAATTTCATATTTGGTCTTCTAATCACTTGGGAACCAACAAAATATTTTTTTTCTAAGTCTCTAAGTAAAGATATTAAATTTTAAAGGCTTAGGGTAAATTTTAATATTAAAAAATGGATTTTTCTACCCTTTCACTCAAATAATTCTAATAATTAAAAGAAAAATAAGAAAAATACAAAGTTTATTTCTCTGAGTTCCTTGAGCTCAGAGAGATTTAAGAAAAAATATAAAACCTAATTTTCCCCCCTCAATTTTATTTTATAATTAATTAATACTCCAAAAATTAAAATAATTTTAATAAATAAATTAAAATTCAAAAAATCACCAAAATTGGTCCAAGTGGTCCACTGGCCAGTACGAACCTCCCATAATTTTTCCAAGGATAGAAGTTTCATCTTTATCATATTTTTGAATATTCATTAAAAATCATATTTTCCACTAAAATAATTATATAAATTAAATTAGAAATAGAAAAAATCATATTTTCTCCTCTGATGTATTAATTGACATGTGAGTGAGGTGACATAAAAATTTCAAATTCATTTGAGCTTGATTTAGTGAATTATGAGATGAACAAACTTAAAAGGGCAAAAGGTAATTGAGGAACTTTAGCGTTAACTAATATTTAAGCTTAACTAAAGGGGAGGGTTAACATTTGATCTTGATTTTCCTCTTAGGTGACTGAAACATAGGGAACTAAGGGGTAGAAACCCATTAATCATCTCTGATGTTAAAGAAGAAATCCCAATTAATTAAGTCATTAAACTTTGGAAGTTAATTAAAGCATAAATTGTTAAGGTTAGGGGATGTGATATAGGAGGATTCTAATTCTTAGAAATTGATTCCATAACCAATGAATTGATTGAGTACCACCTAACTCGTAATAATGAAACCATAAAATGATAATTGAAATTAATAATTAAAAAGAATCTTATGATTAAATTAAAACAATTTAAAATATTAAAAATTAATTTGAAATAATTTAAAAGTAAGTTTAAAATATTAAGATTAATTTTGAAATAATTTATAATTCATAATTAAACTAAATCAATTTAAAATATTAAAATTAATCTGAAATATTAAAATTAAATTAAGACAATTTAAAATATTAAAACTTAACTGATTTAAATGATTTAAACACTTTTCCAATTTAAAAAAATTTAAAATATTCAAAAATCAATCAAAAATTTATAACTAAATTAAATCATTTAAAATCACTAATTCAACTTCAATTAAGAATGGTTAAATTCCATAACGAACTAATTTTTCCCCTAAAGACTTCCATCATTATAACTCTTAAATGAAATGTCACCTCACTCATAGGATAATTAAACATCCAAATTCACTGAGCAAGAACCAAAACTCAACTAGACCCTGGATGATCAATTCATCCACATAACAAAATTCATTTGTACTCAAAATAATCCCAAAGAAATTGAAAAGATGTTCATGATTCATCCTAAGCACTTTCTCAATCCAATGGGATGTTTTAGAAGAACAATTGAATTTCATTGTTCTTTGATGAAGAAAATTATCCTCAAACACACCATAGGAATTGACTAGTGATAAGATTAGGATTTTGGTAGACAATCAAGACCTTCCCTTAGCTTTACCTAGGTGTCTTCTTTCAATATTTAAATGCCCTAAAATGTGTTTTAAGTACAGTTGGAAATGACTAGAAGACCCGCCATGTACGCTTTTATTTTATTGTAGTTTACTTACCTGCGTTGTACTTTCTTTTCCTGTAAGCTTGCATATTAAACAATAATGTCACCCTGCATGAAAACTAAAGCCCTTAGGATAGCCGCAAAAACTGAAACCAAAACTAAAACTAAAATAAAAAAAAAGATAAAATTCACCGCCACAACATTCAAAATATAAAACAACTCAAAATTTAATCACAAACAAAACAACAAAACTACAATTGCAACTGAATTAAAATGTCTCGTCGGATGATCGAGAATCTCTTGGATGATGTAACCCACGTGTTGCTAACGAGATTTCCCATGGTCTAAATGAAAGTGTGGAACTCATTCAGTTGAGTTTAGCAAATTCATTTGGACTAAGTGAATCCGATGAAAATAGTGGTGCCGGGATGATGGAACCGTGGGATCTTAACCGGTTCTGCTTAGTTAAATTTAAGATTTCCCCTAATAAACTTAAGATATTGAATTTGACATACTATAAAACTTGACCTTTAAACCATAACACTTCTCTCATCTCTTTATTGTCACTTCTTAAACTAAATCCTCTGCAACAACAAGGAACTTAGAGCTGTCGGTGGGCAGCACGACCATCTTCAATAGCAAAACACACCTTCACCAACTAAACCATTCATTAGTATTTAAACAACAATCTATAGGATTTTGAGGTTGTTCGTCTAGTGCGACATAAATCCTCAACTTCTCTTTAGGCCTTTCTTATAGCTCTGCTGTATAATATAAGCCCTAAACTCATCTTAGAACTCCGAGGTTGTTATTCATTACGACATAAACCCTCATAACTTTCGGGCTATTTGTATGATTATGTCATACGAATATAAGTCCTAATTAACTAAAATTGGCAAGATCGAAACATCAAATAATATCTCCTTAAATTGAAGCCAAATCATAGGATAGTTGGAAAGTCATCGAACTTCATTTCGAATTCGTGATATCCCCTATCATTCTTCTTTTAGATTCCTAAATCAATTTTTCCTAATTTGATCCATCCCCTTTTGAATTTCTAATATCCAATCATGAAAGCCTAAACTTTGATATTCTTGAGAACAAAACCACTGATCTTTATCGAGAGTTTTCTTAAGTGACCTCAGTCATTTAGGATGTAATTAACTATAAGATCTTGCCCTTATAGGGAATTTTAGAACCCAGCTTAATATAAACCCTATTTAGTTCTTTTGTATTAAATAGGGGAATTTTTCGGTCAACATAAAATAGGTTCACAGACCAAACAGATGTCATAAATTTACTGGTTTATTTAATCGAACCCCATTATTAAGCAATGCGTCTATTCCTCGGGATAAACACATAGTTTATGGTGTGGTGTTCAAATTATTTAAACTATCAAAGATATGGGATCAGTTTGGTCTCGTATTTTTAAAAAATCAAATATTATTTTTCAAACTATTTAAATTTATATATATACTTAAATTAAATTTTAATGGCCGATAGTTGTTTGAGAATCTATCATTTGGCCTAATGAATTTTCTTCAATCATTGAAATTGGTGGAGAAAAATTTATTTCAAATTGGTCTATCTTCCTTGAAATTGCAGCAACTTGATTTGCTAACATTGCAAAAGCATTAGATTTATGAATATTGGCTACCTTTCTAGGATTTACCCTCTCAGAAGGCCATTAAAAATTA